>JAOBYJ020120831.1:0-10223 GCA_025403565.2 Palythoa heliodiscus | reverse complement strand
AGGGTGGAATAATAGTATAGGGTGAAAATATCTCAAAATGTCAATAATAGTACAGGGTGGTATAATAGTGTAGGATGTTTTTGAGGAGCCTGCCACCAAACCTCCTGGAAAGCTCAGGCCTTTGGCCCTCACAATGCCCTCCGTCTGCATTTCATTTCCCAACTGCTACTCAAAATCTTTTTTAAACCCTTGGAGTGTACCATTGTCTTTAAAACTGCTTCACATTTCAGAGAAAAACTACTAACCTTTGTTTATCAGTATGCTTTAATATTCCCCCCCCCCCCTGATCTCTAATAAGCTCCTTCCCTCTGGAGACCGAAAATTTAATATATCCCTCGGGGGCTTATTATAATAGAGCTTTTGTGGTACTTGTTGTAATTTTCACTTATGTTATCTTTTTGTATACGTGTTTTGTTTCTCAGTTCCAGAGGTTGCTGGAAACAGTCATAAAAAGATAGCTTATGGATCAGAATTGGTGGAAATTTCTTACAATAGAAAAAAAGGAAGGTTTTTACAGGTATGTTTTATTTACATCTCACAGTCAACTGTAAAATGACAACTTGTCTGGAATACAGTCTTTTGTACTTTAGATTATCAATTATAGAAAGTACTTAAACCTAGGTAGTTATTGTTGAAAGAGGGAGACTAGCAGAAACTGGAAATTCCTTAATAATAATAATAATAATAACAATAATAATTACTTTATTTACATTTCAAATCTTCTTGCTGTATGATAAATAGCCATATTACTAATTAAGGAGATGGCTCAGATCTTGGCGTAAAGGCCGAGGTGATGAATAATGTATCACAGTTTCTTGACAAACTTGCTGACTATTTTGAACATTAAACTTACCCACCCCCTCAAAATATGAGTGATAACTTGCTATTGGGTCATATATTAGAGTGCTGAGACCATGTTTAAGCGCTTCAAAAGATGTGCTATTTTATTGTTATTATTATTATTATTATTATTATTATTATTATTATTGGGTGATTAGAAAAATGATTGTTATACCAATTTCTAATCAACCTGGAGTTTGGAAATAATTATTACAGAAAGTATGTACTTACAGTTTGTAAACCAATTTAAATAAGCCTAGCTATTTCTTCTGAACAGTGTCAAGTTTCAAATATTGCTTTGCAGGCGTCTGGAGAGATTCGTGCTGGGGACACTCTTGTGTCAGAGCCACCATACGCCGCTGTGCTTTTGGCTGAAAATGCAGACACTCATTGTGAATGTTGTTTTAAAGAAATAGTAGCACCTTATCCGTAAGTGTAATTTTAATTAGTGTATTGTAGTGACGTAACAACTTATTTGGCTAGGTAGCAATGAGTTAAAAAATTTAAGTAACTTTAATTTACATATTATATATATGCATTATTGAACAAGCGTGAGGTCAAGATGGCTGGATATTGGCCAAGTTCTTTTTTTTGCATTATTATGGACTGAGACAAAGTCACCTTGACTGAACAAGCTTGGTCAACAAAGGATTCACAGCCGGGGCTTGAAAAATCTACTTGTCTGACGCCTGGGGCTAGTAATTATTCAGGTCGGGCTAGCAGTTTTGAGAGAATTTGTGCCCGACAGGCTAGCAGATGTTTTAACAAATGATCTCAAAGATAAATTAAGAGTTACTTTACTTGACAGCTCACAGACCTGATATATTTCAGGAAAACCTAACTTCAAATTAAAGATGTGATTTTTGTCATCACGATTAACAATTTTAATTTTACCATCACAATTAACGATTTATGTTCTAGGCTCTGCATTGTTCATGGGAGTCTGCTACTGAGTTTTGTTAGACATGCACAAGTTTACGCCTTTGTTTTTTTGTAAATATGAGTTGCTCCAGAAGTCTTTACCATTATTTCAGTTTTAAAAAAACCCTAAAACTCCAAATATTTCAGCAACAACTTCTGACATCCTCAGTGGCATATGTAAAAGTGGACAACCATTATTTTTACTAGATTATTATTATTATTATTATTATTATTATTATTATTATTATTATTATTATTATTATTAGGCTAGGCTTTAAGTCTTATCACTTTATTCATGTTTTGCAGATGCCGAAATTGTTGCAAGGTGTTGTACTGCTCACAGGCATGCAGAGAGAAAGCACTAACACAGTATCATAGAGTAGAATGCCAGCTTGGGCCGCTTCTTGATACAGTATGTCCTGCTCAATGTTTTGTTAGCCACAATTATTGTAATAATCAACAGGTAGAAAGAGTGTTTTGTGGAGATATCCAAACACTGAGAAATTGATTGAAAAACCTGAGGCACAGCTGAGTTTATTTAAATTAACTTCAGTTTGTTTGGAAATGTGATGAAAAACTCTCTCTTCTTAGGCACAGTCCATACTATGCTGGATAAATTGCCCACTGAAAACTTTTTTGAAAGTAGATAAATTTCAAAATGCTAGGTTTGTATATTAGTGTGGATGTAAAAAATAATTTTAATATTTTGAAAATGGAACTTTTGGAAAATGCTGGCATGTATGGACAGGGCCTTACAATAGGTTATCCATAATTATTGGAATTTCAATATTTTGTTCTTATTAAGACAGTTATCTTATCAGTCATTGTGGTTGCAATTTTGGTTATATTACCAATGAGCATGGTTTGAAATTAGCAGTAGTCAGCTAGTCTGCACACTAGTAAAAGTTATGGCAGACAGTAACTTGTCTTCAAACTAGTCTTAGTGTCTAGTAAACTATTGTCATCTACCAATAAAGTTTTTGAAAGGTTTGTGCTTGCATTCCAAATCACATCATTTTATTACCAATTTATGTTCTGTTGTGCCTGAAAGTGACTTTCTACAAACATGGGGCACATGTTGATTGAATGATGAAGTGTCACAGGCACGCGAGTTCCACAGAAAAACCTTGCATTAGGTAGAGCAAAGAAGTATGTCGAAAACTAATGGTTGGTGCCGGAACAAAAATGAAAATAGCTGGTAAAGTCTAGTAAAAAACAGGAAGGACTAGTAAACCTGAGTGATTACTAGTCTGAATATCCAGGGGGAATTTTCATATTAAACCACTGTCTACTGAAAGTATGTATGTTAGTATGTACCAGCAAGAATACCTTGACAGGCATATTTTCTTGGATAGCTATATCAAAAAATTTTTCAACAGCATTAGGCCTCAGTTTCAAATTGTTGCTGGTTAAACAAATTCTCAGCCTTGTGAAATTAGATAGTGATTGATGTTGTTGCTATACTTTTTTCAGATTGATGTGGTCTGTCATTTATCTTTACGAATACTCTTAGTAACTGGCAGCCAAAGAATTTTATGTAAGTTTTTCATTAAACATATCAATTGATTACAATGAAAAAATTGCTTTGCCAGTGCTTGGTGTTTGAAAACTACTGGTAGGTGAAAAAGCTCACCAAAAATACTTAAGATGAATTAATTTTGCCTTTGAATTGATAGTCGTTGTTTAACCAAAAATGTTGTACAGTATCCATGGAACACTGACTTAATTGGTCACGTTTTTCCATGAAAAAAAAAATGGGAAATACTCTTGTGCATTGATTTCAAATTTCTGGTTTTACTGCTTTTAAGTTTCACTGTCCTGATTGTTGAAGATCTTAGAAGTTTTTTTGGATGAGATATTTTTCAAGTATGATATCAAAAATGCAATTAAGAACATTTCATTTTGTGTTGAAGCAAGTAATTTTCTGTGACTGTGATTTATTTGTTGCCTTCTTAGCAGATGGTGAGCAAAAGTGATTATTTGCCTCAGTTCACAAGCAATGCTTTTCACATAAATCTTTATCCCAAACATTTAAAAGTAAAAACTTTGTTTTTTGTATTACAGCTGTACTCCGAACAGTCTCATCAGAACTAAACAGTGAAAGCCACTTGCCTGGTTGTACACCAGATGGATCATATTTGGGAGATTACAGTGCAGTATATGCCCTGGTCACCAATTCCGATCTACAGCCAGTCAAGGCAATGATGTCTTATGGTCTGGTAAGTGCATACAATCATCTTGTTTTCGATATATTTTCAAAATACTGCAAGTTTGGGCTAACTATATCACTGTAGTGGAAGATTTGCTGTTCTCTCCTAGCCAGCTACCCACAGAATTATGTGAAAGTTGTCAAAGGACTTTTCTTTATATCACTTTTTTTTAAACTTAATCAAATTATTAATGGTTCGATTTTTTCAGAATGCTGCTCTTCTTGGCCAGTTTGTAGTAAATACACTGGAAGATTTACCAAGCTCTTTTGAAACGAACTCTTGTACATCTTCCTCATTATCAGAAGAAACCTCTAATAATTCTACAGAGTCGCTAGAAGTACTTGACAATGGCTGTGAGAAAGATTTAAGTGAAAATGACAATAAAACCATGCCTACAAATATTCCCACATTGAAACAGCATGCATCAACATTACTTGGAATGGACAGGGGGTGTACCTGTCTTGACACAGCCAAGGATTGTCTCACTGCCGACATGGCTGGATGTTTATTACTTCACCATCAGCAACAGATCACATGCAATGTACATGCAATCACTGCTATTGTGTCGACAGACAATGAACATGGAGTATCGACAAGAGAACAGCGACGGATAGCGTCAGCCATCTATCCAACTGCATCATTACTGAATCATGCTTGTGACCCAGATGTCATTGTCAGGTGAGGCTACTTAGTACAATCATTAATTTAAAATTTCCATTACTCATTTATAACAATATAAAAAGTTACATTCATTTGTCTTCTTTAGTGTGTCAGAGTAAACATAACACTTAGTTTTTACTCCAAAGTAACTCAGAACTAAGTTATTCCATTTCTCCTAAGACTGAAATGTGGAATTTTGATCAAACTAAGGGTTAATGCTCAAAATGTGTGACTTGATAAAAACACCTCGAGTCTGAATTTGCCCTGACAAAGAGCCACATTGATTAAAGCATCATTTTGTCATAAAACACCTTACAGTTATGCATGAGTTGATTTTACAATTAGTTTTTCTCGCTTGCTCACACATTCAATATGTGGCTTCTGAAAATTATTCTTTGAGTGCTGAATTTAAAACATAACCTTATTTGTTTTGCTTTATTTTATTTTTATTTTATTTTATTTTATTTTATTTTAGTAGTATTCAAATAAAATGAATGCCTTTGTCGTATATTTCTATACAATTTTGCATAACCTTACCAGAGCTGCTGATAAAGGTTTTATTCTGTCTGTTATTCTGGCAGTTTTGTTGATGGTTCACTGGTTGTGAGAGCCACCCATAACATTTCAAGTGGCACAGAAATTGCCCACTGCTATGGTTAGTATTCAGGAGTTTCTGCACTCTTTAGAAATGTCAGAGGTAATATTTACAATGATTTACTTAACTAAAAATTTTATGCCAGTTTCGATAGGTTTGAAAATTCAACATGTACAAAATTAAAAGTTTGTAAAAAATGTACAAAATTAAAAGTAAAAAAACGTTTCCAAATGTTATTTTCTGCTACTTTTCTTTCTCAACTGGTCAATCTGTCACTCTCTGCAGGACCACATGTTAACCGAATGACTAGGAAAGTTCGCCAGCAAGAACTGTATAACCAGTACTTCTTCACATGTCACTGCAAAGCATGCCGAAGGTGAGGAAAAAATCAACTTTTCCCACGTTATTTTCTTTGCATTAAGTTTTTTTAAACAATGAGTGTTGACTACTATAGACTCTGTTATGAATTCTAAGTTTTTTACTGTGCAGTCTTAGGGATTGAACATTAAAAAACTGATTGTTTGGAGAGATTTTCCAAAACTAAGTAATTTTTTTTGAACATCCAATTAGAAATTCTTTTTTTTCACACTGGCAGGATGGGTGAAACCATCTTTTTTGTTCAATTGCCAGGCAGACTTTTTTCTTTTAGTTTTCCTGGAAAGATTCTTTTTCTGTCTTAGCCCCCCACCCTACCACCACTAATGGTCCATCCCTTGACAGATTTTTTCATGCTTTAATGAATTTTTTTATTTTATTAATCCAGAGTATCCAGTGTTCACAGTTCAGCTGTTCTTTGTATGAAAGACACCAATACTTTATGCACCTGGTAATGATTTCAGACTGAAGTAATCGTTCGTAGTTGGTGCAAACTTTAATATTGTCTTCTGCTTCAGATTTTTAGTATCGCAATAAAGTTTTCCAATTCCTGTTTTTGCGTATACAGTGTTTGTTCTTTCACAACGTGCCATACCAGATCCATGCATGGATCTGTAGATTCCTAACAATCCTCTAAATATTTTTCAGTGATGAAGAATTTGAGAACAGAAGACTTTGTTTCTCTGCCTTTGCATGTCCAAAGTGCAAATGTGCTTTAAAGCCATCTGAACTACACAAGGGCACAATGATTTTCACATGCATGAACAAAGACTGCATTTTCGATAAAAACCTTCATGAAGAAGTTCGGATATTCCAGGAGTCTGAAACTCTATTCATTAAGGGTGTGCGATTGTTGGAAACCGTTGGAGTGCAAGAGGCCCTAATTACGTTTCAGGAATGTCTGACCCTTCGCAGCAAGATTCTTCATTCACATCACAAAGCACTGGCTGAAACACATGATGCTATTGCACGGTATGTGTTATCTTGTTACTTGTACATGTAAAAAAAAGAAAAGTAACGCTTTAAATTTTAACGATAGCTATGACACAGTTGCTTAGTACAAGTTCAATTATTGAGGGACAATGTGTTCTAGCATTGGAAACTATGCCAGCTCAGAAAGCCGTATGATTCAAAACAAATTTCCAAGGGAAATGATACTTTGGTGTGGTTCTATAATCCATTATGGAACGTTTGTAAAGTTTAAACAGACGTTTTCACGAAATTAGGAGTAACTTCAAAATACCTGTCCAGTTTGATAGACGGTCGTAAAATAATTGGTCTGTGGTCCGAAGTCCATAGTGCAGTGTGACTCGATTTGAGTATTTTTTTTTAAATATTTGGTCCATGGTCCGTAGTCTGCAGTGTTACTGAATTTAAATTCGGTGATCGACTAAGTATTGAAATGATTTGGTCCGTGGTCCTCAGTCCGCAGTGTTATTGAATTTGAATAAATCTATTAAGTGTTGAATTTATTAAATATATTTTGGTCCGTAGTCCGCAGTAAAAGAACAGGACTGAATTTAAATGAATCTGACGACCGCAGTACCATGATTTGAAGAGAATTTTTTTAGTGGTCGGGTATTAGAACATTGAGTAAATTTGGGAGAAATAAATATGCCTGTCGATAAAAATACTGCAGATATGCTAGATTTTTAGTTGGTGACGTTAAATGTGTTAAAGTAGAGTGCACACACTAAACCCTTGAAACAAATGCTAACTATTAGTACTAAATGGTAATAATTAAACATTGAGAAACAAAGGTTTCTGTATGAATCAGTCCTAGTTAGTAGTATTTAGTGTTCACGGATTTAGTGCGTGCACTCGATCTGTTGTAATGAAAAGCACTAAAGTGCAAACCCTGTTCTCGGCTCTACACTCGTCCCAGTCTTTCTTCGCCCTGAAACAAAATGGCGGACTTTAAGTATGGATGTGAACCGATTTTGTTCTGTTTCTCTGCAACCGAGCAATTTCAGAGAAAATCCTACAAATATTTTGACGTTCGTCTCCCTCGACGCTCAATTCGTGAGATTTGACTAAACAGACGGACAGACAGACAGACAGACAGACAGAGACAGACAGACGGACAGACAGACAGAGTCAACTAGAGTAACCCTCGCCGAGGGTTAATTAGATCTTTTCTACATTAAATTCCCTTTACCTGCCTATTGCTTGCTCAGACCATTACCCAATATAAATTAAAACTCTGTTTATTCAGGTGTCTCAGTAAGGTCTATAGATTGAAATTTACAGGAAGGGGGAAGTAGGTGGTTCGAGAAATTCCAAATACAGCCGGGTTTGTACAGAGTTTGGGAATCCAAAAACTTTCTAGAAAGTACTGAAAAAGTCTGGAAAGTAAAGCAAATGTCTGAAAAAAAAGTCTGGATTTCTTTGCCTTACTTCCAGCGAAAACAAACGCTTAATGGATCCAACTAAAATAACGTTAAATGCTTGAAATTTAAAGAGCGATTCCTGTGAATCGACAGTCAAATATGTAAAACTACGGTAGAACACATAGCACAGGCTGTAGAAACATCGTAAATTTTGAGTCTGAAAAATCGGGTGAAAGGTTTAGAAAAAGTCCTGGAAAAGTGGAATTTTGTTTTCGAAGATCTGTATGAATTCAGCAACTATCTTAAGGTTGAAGTGGGTTAAAGTATTTGTCACGTCGCTGGTTTTGTAGTTGGGTCAGTCAGTCTGTTGCTTGGACGTTGAAGAAAAAGAGACCGTTTTGCTGTGATTGTGGTATCTAAATAACTGTTTTACTCAAATAGGTGCTATGCGATGTTGGGAGACTTCAAGAAAGCATCACATTACTGCACGCTTAGTTCAGCAACAGTGGAAAAGACATTTGGCTCGTCAAGTATTGAGTATGGTTATGAACTCCACAAACTCTCGCAGTTGCTGTTCAATGACCGCCAAGTGAAGAAAGCGCTAAGTGTCATCGACCAGGCCAGAAATTTGCTATCCATGCATTATGGCCGATGTCACCCAGATGTGAAGGAACTTGATGAGATGAAGAAGTGCCTCGTTGGTGTTGGAGGAAAGATAGTCAAGTAACAGTGGAACTAAAAAAAAACAGGAGAAAAATAGTCCACTGCCCCCATCTCTCTCTTTGTCTTTCCTTTGTATTATGTCATTTTCTCTTCTCGCATAAGATATTGGAAGCGCAAACAACGGTTGGAAACGCAAACAACGGTTAAAGTTTCAAATATTTATTTAGGGTTTTCCTTTTTGATATTTTTGTTAAGTAGTATGCTGTACTAAAAGTACATGTCTCTGTGTTTAGAACAAAAAATTCCACAAATGTTTTGAAGTTTTTTACTTTATACAGTCGTTAGCAACAGTTGTATATATTTATATTTGTGTGTAGGTGTGTGTGTATCTTTACATGTATGCGGCAAGAGTGTTAGAAAAGTAACGAACGTTTTTTAGTTCCAGTTTAAAAACCTGATTATTAGTTTTTGTAGCATGTAATGTATACAAAACATCGCCAACATTTTTTGTTAATTTTAAAGAAAGTGTTATAAACTATCAGTAAAATCCAGCTGTTGGGTTAACGTCAATGCGATATGATTGGCTGAGCCACTTGAAGATTATTAGTATTAACAAGCGAAAAACGCCGGCTTTAAAAGTCCAAACAATGGCGGCTGATTAATATTTTTACGGAAAAATGAAGAAAAATTATTTTTAGTCTCATCAACTTGTTGGATTTTACTAAAACAATTATTCGTCTCGCCCTCATGGTCTCCGAGTTAGTAATCCATTCAGCCTTTAGCCTCATGGGTTATTGACTTGTAGTCCGTTCAGGCTCGAGGAATAATTGTTGATTATTACATGCAACATATACTTCTAGGGCCAATAACCAAATCCTGTGCGCTTATTGGGTGGAAATCAGTCCAATAACCTGCCGCACAAGACCGCCGGATTTCTCGCGAACCGCGAGCGCACAAAGATTTTACGAAAACACTGGCAATAAGTTATATTTTACTCACCTAAAAACGAAGCCATGTAATAAATATTATAATAATTATAATATCTCCGTTTGCTCGGTCTTTTTGGGAAAATATTTGACCTCGGTCTTTCGTACAAACCACGCTACGTGCCTGGGTCTTTACAGTGAATGACAGGTAAATGCCTAGTATTTCCCCAGACGTTCTCGCACTCAAGATATAGGTATGAGCAATTATAAACTGGTTTTTTCTGCAGCTGGCAGGAAGGTCGGAATACAAGTAGCTCCGATTTCACCGTAATAATATAGGCTGCACCCTTTACCGTAGCCCCCCGTAACGAAAAATTACCTGATTTTGATACAGTCATCCAAGATAGAAGACAGAATAATAGTATTTCAAGTTAAGACTTAAATTTTCTGATTGATGGTCAGTGAAGATGGTTAATTTAAATTATAATATGGTGTCGTAGCACACTGTGTCGGTAAACTGATTTTGTTAAATCAAATTGTAAAGGTTTACTACCTTGTGTAACTCGTTCATTGATCAGTATTGAATAAACTTAATTTGAGAAGCTTCTGTTTTTCCTTGTCTTTGATTTTAATTCATTTCGTGGCGCAAAGAGACCGTCCGTAAGTTGATTTGTTAACGTTAATGTGCGAATGACGTTAAGGG
>JAOBYJ020120507.1:0-10225 GCA_025403565.2 Palythoa heliodiscus | reverse complement strand
TATTATCCTACTTTTGATCCTAAAGGAGAATTCACTACGGTATTCGGTTTCTGAAGTTCTAGTTCTCTTGTTTTTCAGATAGTCTCCGTGGCAAAAGCAATATATACCATAGCATGATCTCAGTTATGTGTGTTTCAGTTTTTTTAACTTACTTTTTCCATCGAATTTAATAAAATTCAGCGTTCATTACACGGCTTTGGATCCTTGTAGAAATCAGTTTTTTCCCCCTGATAAATTCACACGTTTATCAGTAGGTATTTTATGGATAATATGAGTGGATATAATAGTTACGATCTCTATAGAAGACTATACACTGATACAGTAATTGATAAATGAGGTTAGAATATCAACAAAAACACTTAAATCGACCTAATTTTTAAATAACCAATTTCTGTCTCATACGGAATTTAGGTTGCCGAAAGCACGACAAAGCGGTCAGAATTAGGTTTCTGCATCAAAATCAGTTAACTGCCTTGCGAGATTCGAATTGTTTATATAAAATGTTACTATATTGAATATCATAAAACTAGTAGGTAGTTACTAATTAGTTACTGGTTAGCTGATTACAAGTCAGACAGGACGTTGCCAGTAAAACAGGAACCACAAGATTATTAAAACAACACGGGGCGCAACTCCATCAAACATTTACTGCAAGTTCATTTTTTCTTGAAAGACAAGGGAGATTCATATTTCAATATTTAACAAAGACGTGTGTAACAAGCATAATCTCGGAATTTCTATTGGGAAACAAATCCTTGAACCTCTGATTAGCGGTCAGACCCTGGATTCTAACCCCGAGCTTCAGGAACTCAAATGGGGGACTCTGTCATCGATTTGATTTCTGAGAGATTTCGACAAGATTTACCGCTGACCTTTTGAATATAAAGCTTTGATTGTACACGCGTTCAACACACGCAAAGTTTCATTTTAAAAAACACATGTTTTACCTATATTGGCGGAATCTTTTTTTTGCCTCATTAGCATACGCTTTCTTCTTTCTAATTCAGCTTCAAAAACAAAGCTCCTGAATAATAAAATTGTTCTGCAAAAGAAACTTTCTCTGAAAATATGAGATTGATATGCCGAGTATTTTTCCGTGATGTGGTTTTAAAAATTGGAAATTTTACAAAGAATGTATGGCTCATTAACGTTCTTGCCACCCAGCTGTTTTGCGTTCTTTTGAGTAGCGATTTCTTCTTTGAAACTACATACATAGAACCGAAAGTTCGGTCATCCATTTCACTTGACAATCTTTATTAAGTTTTAAAGTCAGTTGTTGTTTTTCTTTGTTCTTTCTCCAACTAAAGTTGTATTGTTACATTAGGGATTTGAAAGATTCTTATGAAAATAGGTTTGTTCAAGCGGTTGTAGAATGTAGTACGCTAGGTTAGGGAAATCATATTGAATCTCCAGTGCCAAACATTTTTTAAGCAGAACTTTCAAAACTAATAGTTGCAAACGTTCCCTTACTTTTAATAACAAAAACAATAAAATAGACAAATGAAACAAGAAGTATCAATAACAACACGCGCTTTCTAACAGTAAAACGTCATTTCTTTTAATTAAATGTGCTTCTCGTGCTTCAGTTTCTTGTTGTGACCGAAAGGAAGAATGTTTTAACAGAATAAATTAGAACATAAACATGTATATGGTGACTACAATTTTATTGAACCCTTTCACCTTTGACCTTCGGCTTCGAACAATAAGCAAACTCCCTTCTGATCCTATTGAATTGATTTTATTTCTTTGGTCACTTCTCTTTCAAGTAAGATACACCGGATTGGCTACTTTTCAATTTTCTGCAATGCTAATCAATAATCTCATTGACAAACCTTATTTGAGGCATTACAGAATGGTTTACGAAACAGATCACACGCAGATGAAAAAAAACCGCAAATAATCCAAAATATGCGAATATTTCACGGCGGGTTTAACTTTTAGGAAATTGGTTTATTTTCCGACACTTGTTTTGGAACGTTGTGAGTTACATCATATTTAACAAAATGGGTTTCTATTTCCTGGATGCATTGCGTGCCTTGATAAAACAGTTCCTCTCTTTGTTGATATGATACTGATTTCCCTTAAACCAGTCGAGCTCAAAATCAGCTTTAAGATTCAGCACTTCAATATTTTTTGTTTTCATTGCAGGATCTGTATTATATTGACTACAAAATTGTTTCATGATTGATGAACAGTGGCTTTCGTAAAATTCCTGGCAATTAAATATAACTTAACTTACGTAATGGATAGGAATATGACGGTTATCGAGCATTTCCGAATTACGCTTCAATGTTCACAAATAAAACCATCAAGTCGAGGCCAAGTGCTAAAAAATACAGTAATTAAATGTATCAGAAGTTAACGCCTGGCCTCGACTTAAAGGCTTTGTTTGTGAGCAATGGAGAGTAATTCTGAGTGAAATGAGCTATAGTAAGTGTTTAAGCAACACTTGTTACAATTAAAACTAAAGTGGCAACATCACGTCCATTTCAGCTGTTTAACAATACCAATTTGTAAGGAAGTTATGCTAACTGCAAAGCACCTCAAAGTATTTTGCATGCTCAGCTGTTTCCTAACGTGTGCGGCAAAATATTTTAGAATTTCGACTCGCGAAGTAGTGAGACAAGTATCTGCCAGTTTTCCTCAAGAATTCTTCAGGCACAAGAAAGCAACAGAGAAAATAAAGAATATTACTACAAAAATCCTGTTGAGAAAACTTACAATTGCACTATTTTCTTACAACAGAGAGCTTTGCGTTTGTTATAAATCTTTCTATTCACCTTCTTTGTAGACCTTCCAAGGCAGGGTTTAGTCGTGACACGCACGATTTTAGGACTCATTCACGGTCTCACAATTTAACCTCGAAAAATCACGGTGTTACACAATGAATTATAAATATACGGCCCAAAACCAAAAATTATGAAAAATGCAATATTTTTCTTTCTTTTCATTTAGGAATTTGTTCCAAGCTGTTTTTAATCCTTAATCTGATGGTCAAATCACAGAGAACTCCTCTGGGTTGGGCTTTGTTTTTGTGTTCAAGATGGTCTTTTTCACTGAGTACTTTGTTCTTGTTGTTCCTCTAACGGTTTCGGCAACTCCTTGCCCTCTTCTGAAGTGACTGAGCAAGGAGTTACCGAAACTTTACAGTAACAACAAGAACAAAATACTAAGTGGAAAAGACGGTGTGAAGGAGAACTTGAATAAATAGTGAAGTGGCAGAACAAAGGGAACAATACTAATTTGTATGAATCGTTGCTGAAAAGACACCAGTTGTGGAAGTCACTGCTAGGTATTGTTAGCTTTTGGATTTCTTTGTTTATGGACAATATTGTAAATCTCGCTTTTTGGGGCCCGAATCTCAAGATTTGTAAGGGTAAATTTTTGAGACCTCAAGATTTAGAGGGTTTAGAGGCTGGAAGATCTGGACAACAACACCCTTCAAGTCATTGAGGCGCTCGGATACTGTTAGACAAACGTTGTGTTCCACTGACTCCACTGACGAAAATCGACAAACAACATTTTCGAAATGCGGTTGCTCTGTTACTGTCAATATCAAGGTTCATTTGAAACGGATAAAAAATAATTCTAATTAATCTGTTTCTGGCCTGAACGAAATGGAGTCTCGGAGTAAATTGTTCTGAGTTTAAGGCCTAAAATGATTAAGCAACAATAAGAATTTTGTGCCGGCATGGGAGCTCCACTGAAATATCTACGTCGAGCAATAAACTTAAAAAATATTTTAAGGCTTCAGATTTTTCAGTCATGTGAAATATGTATAAAATTACTGTAAAAGATTCTTGTATTGTAGTTTACCTCATGGAGATAAACCACAGTGAAGAACCATGCAATCAATTCCTTTTTTTTTAAAATTAAGACATTCCTGGTTGAAAATGCAACTCAAAACAAGCTTTCCGTTAAAATAACATCGTTTGCTTTTAGTTTCAATCCATCTTTTTTTATCAGTTATACTATATACACATCAGATTTTGACCTAACGTAAGTACATATTTTATCCATATTTTAGCATTATTAGTAAGACTAGTGAACGGAAAGTTGGGACGCAGCGGAACAACACTTTCAATTTCTGGTGAAATATTGGTGTCAAATTATATAAATTGCTTTTATTAACGAGATATCAATATCGATATATATATTATAACCCATATCATATACTCTTAAAACCATTATACTCTTGTGTTTTATTGAAACGATGCTTGCGCGTGCTTTTTTTCACGTCCTCACAGTCAGATTTTAGTTTCCTGCTCTGACTGTTTCACAGTTCATTGTCGTAAGCTTTTGGGCGTCGTTTCACTGCATGTGGGATCTGCATATGTCAAATACATTTTTAATTTAGAGGACTTCTAGGAGCAATTCTAGCTTGAATGCGCCCTTAAGTACTTCTACTACCTCTTATAGGTGTAAAACATATATTCACAAATGTTTATTAAACACAGCAGGGGATATGTGGTTAGGGCGTGTTTTGAAATAACATTTTTGACAAAAAATTTCTAAACATCTTGTTTAGATAATTCAGTATATTTATGAAAATAGGTATGACTTCACTCAGACAAAAGACTATAGTCAGAAACGTCAGTTACAAATCTTTTCCACGGGTATAACTTAAAACTTATAACTTATAACTTATGACTTATGACTTATGACTTATGACTTATGACTTATGACTTATGACTTATGACTTATGACTTATGACTTATGACTTATGATTTATGACTTATGACTTATAACTTATGACTTGTAACTTATAACTTGTAACTTATAACTAATCAAACTGTGACTTATTCAGTGCACGAGGATTTTAATATATAATCTTCGATAATGCTATGATAACAACTTAGAAATTTGGAAAATTTATGATAAAACGCAATAAGTTTTAACTTTTAAATATGTTCCGGCACAAGTGTGTTCTATCGATGGAATAACTTTAGTTTTTGCACTATACCAGACTGGAAGTTTATATGTTCACATCTACATGTGCATGTGAAAAGAACAGTTTTATATTGTTACCGTTTTAACCATGCAGACTGATGAGTAACTGAAAGAGGTTTTTGAAATCAATTCATGATCTTTTTTTATACTACGGCTTACTTGCAAAAGGTTACAAGAGGTGACAATGAAATAAATTAATAAATAAAACTCGTATCTACTGTTTTATTATTGTCTTGTCTTGGATCTCATGACCTCTTAGTTTAAAATAATTTTTTAAATAAGAAATCTCTCTTTTAGTTTATATCTTGCGCGCATGCATGGCTGACAAGTCTACAACAAATATTGCTTCTAATTATTTTATTTGTTTGTGTGTTAAATCATTTCAATTATATAAGCAATCGTTATTAGTATGGAATACTAGTATACATTTATTTGATTATTTAGTTTTATTTTATGTTAGAATGACTTCTTTGTAAATTGTACTCCAAGATCATAAAATTCAATGACCTTGTTCTTTCTTCGTGCGAAGATAGAGAATTTTCGCTGATGAGAGATATATCAGTCAAAAATGAAATGTCAAAAGCCGTATAGGGCACAACTATCTATTTGACATTGATTTTTGTCCTTTGTTTATGTTTTGTTTAAATTCTTTTTGACTTATTGCATTTTATTTATTGTAATTTTTACAGTTGACTGAAGTGCACTATTATTAGCACATAGTTGTTGTCAGAGTAAACCTGACTTCGTATGAAGTGTTGCCGGGTGGCAACAAAACGTTGTCATCGAATAAAGTTAGTTTTCTTATTTTAATTGTTTACCTACAAAGTTTCGTTCATCAAAAAGCCATTTTATCGTGCCAAAACATCACGCGGTTTCCTGCAGGAAAAAAGAGTTTAACTTTAAATTTTTATTTGCAAAAACAAATTATCAAACTGTGTGACGTTTTCGCAAAGCCTGTTGCAGTCTATACGTTTTGAGAAATAATGCTAGCAGAAAAATTTTTAAAATCTCAAGGCAAGAAGAACGAATCAGAAATTAATGGGCAGTCTATCAAAGTTGACCCTAGCCATGGTTAGAAAATGGTTATGAAACTTAGTGGCTTTCTTTGTTCTATGTATTTGTTCTCTCTTTCCGTATTGCAATAAGACGTTGACCCTGCACAAATTACGTATCAGATGTAATTAAATCGGAGGAAACAGCCAATGGACTAACGAGCCATCACACCTAGAACAAAAGATCATAACTGTGATCCTGCACCCAACATGAAAAAAAGCAGCATTGTAGTCTTCTTTGTAGTTTGCTAAGTTTCATAACCAGTCCACTCCACTAACTATAGACTAACGAGACATCACACCTAGAACATATATTTATTAGAACTTTTTAAAGTAATTTACCATTCAACCTGCCTAGATTAGCGTAGCTATTTGCAGGTTGATGGATTTTTGTATTTATATAAAAGAATGATATGTAATAAACTTGATTGATTGATTGATTGATTGATTGATTGATTGATTGATTGATTGATTGATTGATAGAACAAAAGATCATAACCGTGATCCCGCAACCAACACGAAACAAAGCATGCAGCATTGTAATCTTTGTAGTTTGCTAAGTTTCATAACCAGTCCACTCTAATACCTATAGACTAACGAGCCATCACACCTAGAATAAAAGATCATAACCGAAATGCAATGCAATTATTATTATTCAAAATCGTTCCTGCTTTGATTCACCGATTATAGATACAATATGTATCCATAAAATTGGACACAAACATGTTTGATAAAATTGACTTTTATTTTCTTAAGATTTATTTACACTGAACTTTTACAAGCGACAGTCATTGTACAGCATATAGTTTAGGTTATCAGTTGAAAATGTTTAGAGTATTTGGTTCAGTCTGTCTGTTCTTTGATCTATGAGCCATTCACTGCAGCACTCGCTCTATTTTTTATGAAAAGAAACAATAAATTTTGAGTTTTACTGTTTTTCATTTGTATGGTCAGTTGCTCCCAACTGAATCTGGTATATCACAGTGACGGAATGAAAGAATGAGATGTGAGAATTTTATTCCACCATGAATGAGCCTGCCGGCACAGTGTTTTGCTTGTGTCATTTGACCGTGTGCTGTAGTTTTTAAAACCAGTATGTACTCACTGTCCCAAAACGCTAATAAAATATGTTGTGTTGAAATCCAACGAGCGTCGATTGTTTTCAGGTTGTTGTTATAAGAACAATTATGCAGCCAATTTGAGCAGCATTGTTCTTAAACGATTGTTCTAACACAAAAAAGCTCGTAGCTATAGCGTAATTTCTTTAGTTCATTTTCCTGTGATTTCATCTACATCTACATCTACATCTACATTAGTTTCTTGCAAAATCCCTCAGGGACGTTATGCAATGAAGTTGAACATTCGAATTGGAATCATAAGATGGAGAGCAGAGCAATGATTAAAATCATAAAACAACTAACTTGCTGTTCAAATTAACCTGAAATATTACATCTAATATTAATAAAAGGTATCTAAAGTTTTCTATAGGTCATTTAGTAAAACTATGTATAAACGTTTTACTACATATCACACAAATACACACACAGATATCTTTATTGAGTTTAAATATACAAAGTTTTATACAGCTATGCCTGCAGATAGCAACAGCCAATCGAGGCAGGTATTAAATAAATAAAGAGCTTATACAAATGTCATAAGTTGCAAATAGATTCAAGTAAACAGAAAAGGAGGGGGAAAAGTATAAATATATATATATATATAAATTCACACTTGTGAAGATACAACTGCTTTGCTCGGTTAATATCTTCAGTCTCAAAATCTTCTCTGAGCTGCACTGACGAGTCCTCAAAGGACGAAACAGTACTGTCTGCAGATTGAGGTTATATAATAATATGTAGATACTGTCTGTATATAAAACTAAATTACACTAAGGATTGGACAAAAAAGGAACTATCAGTAGCATTATTATGGTATTTTGTATTGTAATTATTTTAATGAGAGCCTCGAGATCTCAACATGATACCCTTTCGTCGTTAAATTATAAAGGAGAAGCTGCTGAAATTTATTTTTAAAGTTGGTTCTTGAAAGGTTTTCGAATGTATGAGGTATTTTATTCCACAGTTTAACGCCGGCGGGGGAGAAGGAACGTTTTTGTTTTTATCCTAAAGACAGATATACACACGCATGGCTTAAGTCAGTGAACTGACTGACAATTTGTGTCAACAATAACAAACTATTGTACGGAAACGCTGTAATTGCACTTACAGCCGAAAGGTGGGAGTTTAACAATTTTATACTTCGCTGCAATGTATACAAGAGATTCCAACGAACTCTGTACTTTTATTTTTGTTATATTGTCATTTTTAGGGGCGAATGGAAGATTAAAATAAGCTCACAGTCAAACTGTACAACTATATAAGGAATTTTGCGTAAGAGAACTTATAGAGTCTCAAGGAAAATTTGTGCCTTGTGGCACAGTTTTTCTTTGGATTTCGACTTTTAATCGACTAAACAAAGGTATTTAAGGTTAATTTACCTTTTCCTACGCAAAATCTTTATGTAATCTTTATGTAATCTTTATATAATCGAAAGGAAGCAGTTTAAAAAAGAAACCCTTTGGCAAAAATTAATAATACGAAAACTATGAAACATAGTTTCAAAACGGAAATATTTGTAAAAAGTGGAAGAAAGAAAATATTTAATTCTTATGATATGGGATATCAATAATTTACATGATAAACGTTTTTGGTAAGTGTGCTGAAGTACTTGGAAACTTGCCATCGATTTCGTTGAGTGGGCTCATGACATGAATGAATGGTATCGTTGAGTAGGCTTCACGTCAACTCAAGACTGACAGTCATAGTCTTTTTTCTGCTACTGTTTTAATGGTAGAATACTGTTCCTTAAGGAAAAACTTAGCTTTTATGGAAATCATATGCATAATTAGATGTCAATTTCATCAACTCTTCTAGAAAATTCTATGAACTTATTTAGCACGGCAAAAGGGAGATATATATTGCTCTCAACGGTAAGATGACGGACAGATAATACGTCAACGCTTAAACTTACAGATTCATAAAACCATAAAAAAAATAATTAATTTATTGCATAAAGAACGTTAAATTTTGAAACGTTTTCAATTGGATTAGCAAAATAATGACGTACATAACGTCTGGAGTGCATATAGATATAAAATGCCCAGCCCCGGGATAAACTGGGACATTGGACCAAAGTTCCACTAAAATCTGGAAGATCTTCAACTTTGGTGAGTAAACCTCAGTCACAGTTACACTTTATTTAGACGCTACTTCTCATTTCATTGCATAACGAGCAACATTTCAGTGCTATATTACTAAGCCGGCGGTTAGCTTTGATGAAATTTACCGTGTTTTTTGATTGACTTAAAACTACAATATTTAATGGTCCCATTGCATAAGCAAGGATTGATTATTTTGAATTGTAATATACTTGGACAAGTTTCAAAATGCAGACTTGTATACAGCGAAGTGATAAGTTCTCTGAACTTGACACTCTCTCGTGAACTGAAAGTTTAGTGTTTCTAGCCGCAGGGTCTGTTTTCATAGTCAGCACTTATCGAACGGGTTTGAGGTTTTGCGTACCACAGTCAGTTCCGTTTTCTTAAACAAAAGCATTACCATTTTAAACAGTTTTCAGTAACTTATCAAAATACTATAACTTTTTGAGTATAACGATCTATCGTCTGCTGTATCGATCAAAACTGCATTTTTTCAACACCCTTACAAGGGAATGAAAGGGAAAGAAAGATGAAGTATAACTACACGCATTTTTTTATGTTAAAATATTATTAAAAGAACAACAATGCTAAACAACAACAACACAAGAGCTTTAGCTGTAAATAATTTTTTTAAATCACAGAGCACATTGTCGTTAAATCATGGCTTATCGATTGCGAACACATTGGTCAATTGCATTGAGAGTTTTTTTATACTGAAATACCACGCGAGCAGAGTGACGGCGTAAAAATTTACAATCTGTGCCGCGCTTTAAACCATTGACTTAACATGCCAATAATCTTGCATAAACATTAATTGTCATTGAACCGACAACTGAAGCTATTCCACAAAAAACATTTACTAGGCATGTAATAACAGAGTCACCTTTTTAAGCGATGACCCGGGGGGGGGTTTTCCAACCTCATATGGATGGGGGTGTGCCGCCCATGTTGTCAAACCCTGACCCTGTTTATGACAAAAAAATGGGTATTTTGATACCCTGTTTAT
>JAOBYJ020120411.1:0-10226 GCA_025403565.2 Palythoa heliodiscus | reverse complement strand
TGCCTTTTTATTGTTCCGGGCATCTAATCCACTGTTTGGAAATATCAGGAAATAAGAACAATTTAAAAGAACAATTCAAGGATAAAACCGCCAAAAATTTAATAACAGCCCAGCCTCAGCCGATAGTTACTGGTTCTTATCAAAAAAGCGTGTACACCCTGAGGATGAGACTCTAAGAGGATTTTTTCGTTTTTGATCAAAAAAGCCGCAAAAGTCTTTTCGAACCAAAATTTGTGACCAGAATCTTGATCAACCAAAGATATCTTTGTTTTTCCAAAAAAAAAAAATAAATAATAAACAATATATAATGAAAATTTTCCATGCGGTGGCTAAAATCCTATGCGGGCGCTGACAAGAAACATGAAATCAACTTTTGCTGCCCTTACAATATGTGTACCACAGATTATATACACATTGTATTTCAATCACACAACCAAAATTGAATTTATTTTATATCATGTTGTAACTGGTTTAGTTCCATTCCAACGTAACTGCAAATCATCCTTTCACTATTGCCTTTACGCTTTTTCCTTTAATTTTCTAGCCAAGCTTTGGTCCGTGTCGCTGTCTGCATCAGTATCAGAGCAAACGAAGTCGGTGGACTCGTAGTTCCTATTTTCTTGTTATTCATCTTCCATTTTATATAGAATTTTGCTGCCTTCACTTGAAATTACATTTGATCGAGACATTGCTCACTCATTCACTCACCTGTAAACTTTTAATCAGGTTATTAATGTCTGCATTAAACTATATTAACCCTTTGAGTCCCAAATACGCATTTTTTCATATCACGCAATGTGCCACATGGTCCCAAATACACGTTTTTTCGTATTTTGCACAGACGTCTTGATCAAAGGCTATTTTCTCATTGGGTTCATTGGAATGTAGTTTTGACACATTCCATCACGTTTCTGATACTTCAAGCGTGATTTTTCTCATACATAGCGAAGCGGTTGGAGTTTTCCTTCGGGGAGAAAATTTGAGTTGAAGTTTTGGTTTTCGACATCGTAGCCATTTTTTTCGATCAGTTAAGTTTCGTTTGTTTCAGGGAGTACACTGGAGAAAAAGAATCAAAAATTCAAGCAGGAAAGACATGGAAATAAGTGTAAATAGCGGCCTTCAAAACTTCCTTTGAAATGCCAATCAAGTTCAAATTATTTGAGACAAATTCTGCAAGTAAACGGATGCCTTTTGATGAAAATGTGTTCAAATCTTTAGGTGCGTTCGATGATTCATCCGTAAAAATCCCAAACTTAAGCTTAGGTGAAATGTTTTTCCATTTGCAAATAACTATGCGGGTATAAATTCTTCTGATAAAGCTTGTAAAAGAAATAAAAATTTGCTTCACTCAATCCTGTTTGTGTCTCTTAATTTCCCAAGTACTTTTGTGTAATTTTTTCCTGAAGAACATGGCATCTTTTGAACCGACTGAAATTGACTCTGAGAATGACTTCGTCTTCGAAAATATTTTTGGCAATGACGAAGACTTCATGGGTTTCACAGCCGATGATGCTGTAGCAATTCAAAGATCTTATGAAGAAGATAATATCGAAGACCTTCTTGAGGGAGAAGATGATTTGAAAAATTTTGAAATGGATGAAATTCTGTTGAGTTACCTATGATGCGAGCGAAGGTAACAGTGCCCGAATTCTGTGAGTTGGTCGGACCCATAAAGAAACTACCACGCGATGCGACACCGCTCAATTTTTTCAATTTATTGTTTACTGAACATTGAATTAAAGACAGCGATTGTGGAAAACACAAATATATTTTCAACAGTTGGCTATCCCAATCGATATCAAAATGCAGGTGCCACGGACCCGAATTTCCAAACAACATTTGCTGAAATATCTGCATTCCTCAGTGGGAATTGTGAAACTGCCAAGAATTTCCATGTATTTTTCCCGGAACATTTGCCTGGCATCAGGCCGGAGTGCCTCGATATTTATGTGGTGGAAATATCTTTTTTTCTTCTTTTTCGATGCCTTAATAATAAATTCATATATTTTATACAAAGAAAACCTCGATTCTTATGGTGAACCAAAGCGGCTTTCTTACTTAGAATTTAGATTGCTTTTGAGTAAACAACTGATTGGTGAGTTCTGTACCAAACGAAAACGTGCCAGACATTCAGTTGAACCTTCTTCTGACACTGACTATGGCCTTGGTTTTGGGAAAGTGGGTGAGAAGAATTGTTATTGCAAAAATTGTGTCTGCAAAAACAACAATCTGCAGAAAGCAAATCGCCATAGTGAAATTCGCAGACCAAATTAAAAGAAACCGTGTTCGGCTGCACTCCGTGTGGCATACATCTTCACAAAGGCAATCTCTTCAAAGAGAGGCATAAAAATTTGTAATCAAGTATGAATTAGCTTGAAAAACAAGAAAATATCTTTCTGTTGTTGATATATTTCATTTCTCAACAAATTTGTTTTGAAATTATTGTAGAACCTAAGTTAATTTCACTGAACCCCGGTTGGGTACAAGTGTTGACACTTGTGTATGCACAAAATTTGAATTCTTAAAACTTTGAACATTTTGATTCTTTTTACTGGGAAAATTATACTTTTTAAAATATATTTCAAACAAATCCTTGATTACTGATGAAAAACTTTTGTTTTAAGTGTTTGTAGGTTTAGTGGACCAGTTTTGAGAAATAAATGAAAAATGAAGCACCACTGTTATTTGTTTATGTCTAAGCCAAATTAATTTGGGACCAGGGGGTCATTCGAGGTCAACTACTTTGAAATACAAAGGGTTAAAAATGATCTTCTTTTTTGATGTTTTATCCAAAAAATCCAACATGCTCTTCGTTACAAATATCCACACATGCACCTGTGCCATGTTTATTTTACACTCATACATTGAGTCAACAGTTCAACTGTGGTTCTCTCCCTTATGTTGGCAAAATCAAATGCATAGATGGGGCAATTTTATTGGCTATTCTTCATCAAATTCTGTAAAAAAAATAGAAGCAAATTTTACACTGCATGGGGAGGTGAGAGGCCAAAGATTTAAGCCATCTCTGGCTGGCTGGTTAAGGCTAGTTCAGAAAAAATAGAACATTGTGTCTCGACAGGTTGAGGCCGGTTTTGTAGCTGAAGGCTTAATTTACTGCTCCCAGATTGCACAAAATGACTGATTTTCATGATATGCACATCTAGTTTCTCCTAAAACGTTTTAAAGTTGATTTTGATATATACTAGGGTTAAAAATATAAAACAACAGATCAAGTTTTTAAACTGCTGCCTTAAAAATACGTTCAAATTTTACTGCTTATAGGTTTTGATTTTGAGTTGCAGATTTGACTCGCACGAATCAATTTTAGTTTATTGGTTCTAGTCAAAGAGTTGAGTAAAGAACAAAAAAACTTAATAAATTAAGCAAAATTGCAGATACATAACTTCCCACAGGTCATGACAGTTACACACCTTGTTTGTAGTATATGAGTCCCACACAATTAGTACATAACTACACATAACTTCCCACAGGTCATGACAGTTACACACCTTGTTTGTAGTATATGAGTCCCACACAATTAGTACATAACTACACATAACTTCCCACAGGTCATGACAGTTACACACCTTGTTTGTAGTATATGAGTCCCACACAATTAGTTTGCCATCCTGGGATGCACTTACTAAATTTCTAAAGGACAGAACAAAAAATTTATAAGAGAAAAAAACAAACTTACTCGTAAAGAAAAACATCTTATTCCACTTATTTTTATTGCATGCGTGGTCAATTTTTACTATTTTTGTACCTTACCTAATTTATTTTACTCAAATTTACGCAAAATTAAATGACTGTTTATTTTCAAACCTTGAGTCTGAAGCCCAGTGCATTGCATATATCTTAGCCAGGTGTCCTCGGAGTGTTCTTCTTGTTCTCATTTGTATTCTTCCTACACTGTCCAAGTTTGATGTAACCTAATTATTGAGCCACACAGGTAATGAATAACCAAGAAAGATCAGAGATGTTTACATTCATATACATAGTTGTAAAGTTCAATTCCAAAAAGTTTCAAAAATGATGGTTTTGGCAATGGAAAGTTCTTTTTATAAAGAAAAAGTTGTGAACTCAAATGAAAGTATTTTTATTTGGCTTGGCCTTAGGTATTTTGGTGTGGACTGAGTCTTAATGCTGTTATATTTTTAAAGCAAAATCGAGGGACGAAACAGTCTAGTATAAATAAATAGGAGAACAGAGAAATATTGAACAAACTATTTTGACCAACCTATCCAGTGTTTACTGCAAAAATTACTTTCAAAGTTGAATTCTCACTGCACAGTTTTAATATCAAACAAAAAAACAATTATAAAGCTTTGCTCACATAATAAAGTTACTATTTTTCACAAAAAAGAAAGCTGTTCAAACAAAAGTTTGGACAAATTAACTTCTACTTTTATATATCAAGTACATGTAATGAGATTAAACCAAGTTTGCAGGAGTAAACAAAAGTATACAAAGAGATATCAATTAATTTTGTATTTTATGAATGAACTCAGACAACACAGAGATTTTTGGGAAAAATACAGATTACCAAAAAATGTTACTTGGCTGAAACATGCTCAAGCTTCATAGAGTGAGAATTTTGCTGTCCGTATTTCGGTATTTCACTTTGCAAACTTCAGGTTTTCATAAGGAAAGAATTTTGATAAGATTATAATGCAATATTAACTACAAGCTGGTATGACATTCACACACTGAATAAGTTCTCAAAGACATTACACACTGCCTACAAATCTTTGTTTATACATACAAAATCCTTTATATATTATGAGCATCTATAAACCGTAGATAAATACCACAACTATAATGGATTTTCCTTATTTTCGCTTATTACACTAGAAATTAAGTTTACACATACATATATATATATATACATATATAATTGGTTTATACATACAGTATTTATATATTAATTAATGAGGTGGGATACTATGTTGCCTATTAATTTAAAGCTTCAATTACACGTGAGTACATTCTTCTATTATTATATTTAATAAGTGCCATTTTGACTGGAAATGATCCAATTTGCAATGTTGCATTGCAATATGCTTTTCAATCATATATTTTGACTTCACTAGAGCTCAACGCTTTCCCAAAACAAAAACATTGCAAAAACGAAAACAGAAACTGAAAGAAAACGTAATCACCTGGATCAATGTGGTGTCTTGGACCACCTTTCTTAAATCCTGAAATGAAAACATACAAATGGGGCACATCAGCTACAGAACATCAGACCTTACAAATTATCAGGTAACAGCACAGACTTAACAATCACTTGGCAGTTAAATACCGAACACAACAAGGGATACAACAAATTGAAAAATAAATAATTTTTTCTGTTACTAGGAGGCTTGGGTTTAACAAAGTGAAGGGAAATTTGTGTTCAATCTTTATAAATATTTTGGGTATGACTGGTCAAATG
The DNA here is from genome assembly GCA_025403565.2 of Palythoa heliodiscus. NCBI lineage: Eukaryota > Metazoa > Cnidaria > Anthozoa > Zoantharia > Sphenopidae > Palythoa > Palythoa heliodiscus. The sequence continues at coordinate 4,789 of JAOBYJ020120411.1, read as the reverse complement.
AAATGTTTAAACAAAAACGTTCTAAACTTGCATCAGTAAAGGCTATCTGTAGCCTCTTGTTACTAATTAAAGTAAATGTAATCTTTGTACATGTAACAAAACCCTGTTTTAAAAAATGCTGGAAGCTTTTATTACACACAGGGTTCTTCCCAGACTTTTCCAGGTAGTTTTCATGTCTGAACCTTTTTTAAAGATCCCATGACACTGAGAAATTAATGCAAACACACAACAACCTACTTCTTCCAGCAATTTTCCTTGCTAAACTTATCATAAAATTTGCAGCTGACATTTATAGCCAAAAACCTATGCCTACATTAATCGGTCAACAGAAATGGGCCAGTTTTTGTACAGAAGCCAAAACTTACACATCAGACTGATTGGATAGGCTGAAAACTTAAAATTCAAGGATTTTTCCAGGCTTTCTCTAAAAAACCCAGGTATTTCAAGGAATCCCAGGCCTGGAACCTAATTTCCCCCAATTCGTACAAGCCCTGTACACAGTGCCAATTTTGTTTATTTTGAAGATACATTATAGCAAAAAATGTCAACAATAAATGCAATAACTATTTTAGTACAGATTTCAAAACCTCTTTGGGGAGAGACACACATAATTCAGCCAGTTTTCTAGCACATCTTCATCCCAATTTTTTGACACTTTGGGGCAAAAGTGCTTTGTGAGTGAACATTTACACATTTAACGACAAACAAACAAAGACTTTGACAAATACTGCATTTTGTCTCTCTTTAATGTCTTTATAATAACTGTTTTATCACAAAGTTTCTTATTTCGTGAGTTACACTGGCACAAGCGTGTTGATATAGTAAACCTAAATCACAAACACGGCTTACAAGTTCATAATTTTGAATTGAATTTGAATTTCGATTTATAAAAATGAAAGTCTTGCAAGAATACCAAAATAGCAAAAAAACTAACTTCACTTAAAGATATTTTCAACCATCATGGCAGTTCTTCTGAGTGTATTTTGTTAACTATTCTTCTTGCCCCAAATTTATTATCTGATATTGCCTCCAAACTGCAAACTGTTTGTTTCAGCAGGAAAAACTGTCTTGAAAAAGCAGTTGAAGTCAACCTTGCTCCACCCAATTTTTACAAATACTAATGCCAAATACTACTGAATTAACTTAAGCGAGAGAAAGTTAAGCTTTATGAAGTATTAATGTCAACAATATAGCAACTCTGATGACAAAAAATTATATTTGTAAGTAATATTAAGTCTCACACAGTCAGTCTTATCAGTTTAATGCGGTTTACAGGTCAATGTGAACAAAGGCAAACAGCCGTAAAAATGAAATCTGTGCTGGCAAATAACACCACGACAGGAAATAAATTTTGAAAACACGAACATGACACTTGAGCCAGTTGAGGAGTGTAACAAATGTAATGTTCCTCCTTTATCTGCGATGAATACATAGAGCAAGTACGACTGAATCTCTTTCTCTTTGCTGTAATGATCGAAATCTTTTGAAATACATTGCTTAGACATTCAGTTTAGAAAACAGTAAAACGCAAACAAGGTTGGCAGCCATGTTTAGCCAATCTATTCGACGCCATCGTTTCAAGGCAGTTGCTCGCCAACGTAGCAACTGAATCGAAACACTAATCTGCATTTTCCACCAAAAATCACGGCTTTCAAAACCAAAACATTTGCCGCATTGTTTTCCTTTGCGTTCGAGGAACGCCACTGAAAAATGAAAGTGAACTCCAAAAATCCATAAAGTTTTTAATGGGAATTTCTTCAACTACGCCGCTTCAAATTAGTTACGAAAATTGTGAAATGGTACAGCCCGTCTAAAATAAATCTTTTTGAAAAGAAGTTTGTAAAACAACTCTCTTGAACAGTGCCAGAACTAAGGAAGCTCTTTAACCTTCAAGAAAAGCGAAACTGATCACTTACATTTGTTGTTCGACTCTTGTGCTTATAAAAGTAAAAGAAAACGACTTTCACAGTACCAACTAGAATTTTTATTTGCAATTTCTCCTTTAGAGTACAGAAACTCGTTTAAGTCATCATTTTAATGAAAATAAAGGGGAAAAACTGCATATTCAAGCCGGGAACAACTAGTCACTGCTTCTAGAGTTCTACACTCGGAAACAATGCCCTTTTCCTTGTTAATATAATAAAAGAAAATTGAATAATAATTTCAGTGCAACTGGCGTAAAAATTTAAGGAAGGTAAAACAAAATGAAACAAGCTTCAACCGACTTAAGGTAAATTAAAATATTCTCATATAAGGAAAAAACAACAAAAACTGAATGCAAGTCCAAGGTACATCATAGCAAGCAATGCACAAGGAACATGAGTTGAGCTCTCGCAAAAATCTATCAAGTTTTATACTCAACAACTAAATAAATTCCAATCTAACACGATTTTTACCTTTTTGAATCTCAAATGTTTTTAAAATGATTGGAAGATAAAGTTTTCATTTCCGATATTTTTGAACGCTGATGCGACAGCTCTTCATCGTTTCTGATGTGACGAGATGCGATGGGAGGTTTAGCGGTGGCTGCCCTACCTTATACACTATTTGCCGCAAAAATTCTCAAACTCTTATATATGCAGAAGAAAAACAAAATCCGGCTTGAAAGTGCTAAAGGAGTGAGAAACACGCCGGCTGAACCAGTTTCTTGCAATACGCGACGATTGTCCAACACAAAACTCTAGCTTCTTCACGGCAGCTGCTTTTACATAAACACAAAAAGCTATTCACTCTTAGCTTTCACTGCCATATAACCTAGTTCGACCACCAAATTTCACGTTTTGATACACTAACGTGAAAGATGTTAAAATCTGGAAAATAAAATCGAAAGCTGAAATTGGGAATACTTCAGGAAACTACCACATACAGAATAAATATCAAGTACTGGTTGCCGTAAAGAAAAGCCTGGTTGCTTTCCTTCTCGCGATCATTTTCGATAACAAAATAAAATTTTGATTACTGGTATACACCCATATGCACCTTTACAACGAAGAAATTTTAGCAAAAGAACGTCATATTCGATGTTAAAGCAATCAATATCGATATTGTGAGCTGCTTTTCCCACTGCAGCAAAAATTCGATCAAATTCTTCGAACACAAGGTTGATCGCAGCCTTGCTGTTCGCTGTTTGATCATCGGAAAGCAATGGTTTCGAACCACTTACCCGAATTTGACCCTTAAGATGCTCTGCTTCATTCCGAAGCGATTCCAACTCCGACATGATCGCGGTCCACCAAACTGAATATAATCGTTTCTCCTCTCAAAGGCAGTGGCGCTTCTGAACTGTTCAACAACAATGGCTGGGGATGCAAGTGAAAGCGTTCAAGCTCTCCTCACAACTCCGGTGAACGCCCAATCTACCACCTCTGGTACAAAGCTAACAGTCAAATTGAATCTTCATGAACCAAGATGGAAAATAACGGTTGCTTTCCTTCGTAGTAGATCCCTTTTATAACATTTAGCAAAAACCCCGCAACAATTCTTGGGAGTGGTTCGCTGTGTTCGCGGATTGCAAACGATGAGACGAACCCTGAAATCTCAGACCGAACCTCCCACTTGGTTTGTGGAGCATCCTTAGTAGCCAGGCCTTAAATATAAGGCCAGGTGCGCTTTGGTGTTCCACAGGTAGCCCAGGCTCCCGGCACGAATGAACACTAATAATAGAGGATACCCTATACCTTTTCGTGACTCGTGATTGAACTTTTTATTTGTCCGTGACTCGTGAATTCTTCATTTTCGCGTCCTCGTGATTAGCATTTCTTGAACGAACGTGATTCATGAATCAAGTAGTGAATTACACGTGAAACGTGATTTTTAAAAACCTTTAACTTTCTTTTTGAAAACGTCTATGAATTTCTTAAAGTACAAAAGTGAGAGACGGGCGACTGATCCTTTCGAATTACGCAATTCATGCGTGCATGTCCTAGCCTACGACTTGTTCTGGAAGGAACGTCACCACCAATCAGCGGTTCGGATTCTTCGTTTCCGCTGATTTAAATGACGGCAGATTAACTTTAGCAGGGTTAGCCTCAGTCTGAAGATAAATATTCCTCTAAATACTATGTAGTTTTACGGTACCTACAACTGTGTGTATTGTTGGAGGTGTGACTTCTAGCTTCTCTCAATTGTATGTTTGAATATCTAACACAAAAACGAGACTAGCCCTGTTAAAATGAATCTGCTGTCATTTAAATCAGCGAGAACGAAGAATTCGAAAATGGTCTATTCTTGAATTTGTCAAAACTGTAAGTAAAGTTTCAAGCACTGTTCACTTTCAGTAAATTCAAAAATTGAAACTCTGATTGATGGTGATGTATCTTCCAGTATTTTTTAAACAGATGAAATTCTACTGAACAAGGGAGAGACTAGAAAAGGGGGGGAGAGGGTCCATCAGGTTTGTGGTATTCCGGTACCTATAGATCGTTTTCACCTAACGTCATAGCGGCCGTATGGGTGTCCCCTAAACAAAAAAAGTTTGATGGTTTCTTTTGTTTTGGACACCAATACGGCCGCCACTTCTTTTGCCTTTGGCGTCTCTTGGGAGTGCGTGAACACCATCTATTGACCGCTTTTTTGAACGGTATTGTGGTAAAAAAAATAAGTCGCGGTGATGCGGTATTATAAAACGCCGCGGTGGCGAGAATTTACCTTAAGTCCTGCAGGATTGCGGACATTTATTTACAAATAGGCCCTTTGCAGCTAGAGATCACATGGTACAAAATACGCCAAACTGGAGTGCAAAAGAATGTGTCAGACTTGGATACAAAACACAATTAACTTGTAAAGTGTG
>JAOBYJ020120302.1:0-10228 GCA_025403565.2 Palythoa heliodiscus | reverse complement strand
TTCCTTCTTTTGCTAGTAAAAAAAAATCTTACTAGCAAAACTTTGCTAGTAGACAAAAAAGTTAAGTTCGAGCCCTGGCAACTAACCCGGTAGCCATGTAATTAATTTTGGCACAAAGACTGTGAGAGAGAGAGAGCTCTTTCCGAAAAGTTGTATCGTTTCACTGGCTTTCGATTGGCTAGTTTAAATCATGTGACTTCATAAAACGAAAGGCATATCAGGCAAAACGTCTCGAGGCTATAAAACTGTACTTGTCAGTGACATCGTAACACTGTCGTAACTGCCGGGAAAGTAGAATCAGTTGCTACTTTCCAGAGGTTCCGGCTTACGGCTTATGACTTCGCCGACATGTCGCAGGTATTGGAATATTAATGCTTCCATTTAAAAAAACCGTCTTTAATGTGTCGGCGATTGGTCACCGACTCATCGCAGATAACCTTCCGATCGTTACGGCTACATGGAAACCAGGTTTAACAGAATGTAGCCAAATTTACCGAGCAAATTTAATGCGACCAATTCCATCCAACAATCATCTTGAAAGCAGAAAATTCACATTCTTGAACAAAATAACATTCAAAAGAGATCACTTCAAACAAGAAAGAATCTACGCTGTACAATCTTTTTCCAGCTAACGCCCCCTAGCCTCCAATTACTAAGAAATCAAGCGACTCAGTCCACATATGAGTTTCTATAGTTTAGTTGCTAAAGCGCCTGACCGGTCTAATCAGAGAGTCATGGAATCGAGTTCCACATAAGGATCCACAAAAGTTTTTTCTTGTGAGAAAGAAAGAAAATAGAAGCTTGAGAACAAGTTGATTTTGCCATCATAACAATTTCAATTTACAGAGCGGCTGAAATCAAAGGCAAAAACAGGAGCACCGGTGATATGAAAACCCGGAAAAACTGAAAACACGCAAAAAAAATGGCACGCTTCTTTCTTGAACCATTTTTGATTATAAGGTAATCGCATGGGGCCGAGTAAACTGTATTTTCAAGCCACTCGGGCAATTTTGGGAAAAATTGAAAACACAAGTGAATTTAATCCTAAATTTTACGAGGAACCATGCGATTACATGTTTATGACATCCAGGCCAAAATTCTTCCATATCATTTTCGTCAACTTCGGCAAACCGGGAAGCCATTGATGCAGAAACAATAACTTTCACAAACCAGCACCCAATCAGCGCCGAGTAAGTTTGCCCTCAATTATAGCAAATAGCCCTCCCTCGTGAGCCAATCAGCACCGAGTAATTTTGCCCTCAATTATAGAAAATAGCCCTCTCTCGTGAGCCAATCAGCACCGAGTAATTTTGCCCTCAATTATAGAAAAAAGCCTTCCATCGTGAGCCAATCAGCACCGAGTAATTTTGCCCTCTATGTTATAATAACATTTATTCATACTAACTCAATATATCGTTAAAATGAAAACATGATTAAGCTTAATTGCTACAAAGCACTACCTAAATTCATATACAAAAGATTTAAAAAACATATTACTCTGGATCAGCTGGGATATCTTGAAGAAAATTTGCCAACATATAGTCTGATTGTCCTTTTTCAAAAGGACCAGCCGAGTCAATAAAATTCTGAAATTCCTGTGCAAGTTCACGAAATCTCTTCTGGACTTTGTGTTTGAGCTGCTTTTCTTTCTGCAGTTCATTAATAACCATATCTTTTTCTTTTTGCCTTTCTTTTAGTTGTTCCTCCAGTAAATTTAGTTCCTCTAAATGTTTTTCTTTTACCTCTTTCAAACTTTCCTGAGCTTCTTTTTCGCATTTCTCTTTCATTTCCTGAACAACTTGTTTCTCATGTTCCTGTAGCTTCTTCTCGAGGGCCTTCAGTGCATTCTACAATTTCAAAATAATGAAAGAACTTTATATTTTATATGTTTAGATGTTATAAAAAACAGCCACATCTATAAATCTGTTTAACATCGATCAGGGTTCGCACAGACCTTTCGTTCTAGACTTTTTCTAAACCTTTCCCTTGATTTTCCTGACTCCAAATAAGGTCAGTAATCGTTTCAGACTCCAAATTAGGTCAGTAATCATTTCGAACTCCAAATTAGGTCAGCAATCGTTTCAGACTCCAAATTAGGTCAGTAATCGTTTCAGACTCCAAATTAGGTCAGTAATCGTTTCAGACTCCAAATTAGGTCAGTAATCGTTTCAGACCCAAATTAGGTCAGTAATCGTTTCAGACTCCAAATTAGGTTAGTAATCGTTTCACACAAAGGTTTACAAGGTGACAATGTTTCTATCACGTGGTAGCCTCCTCGCAGCCGTTTTTGTGTCAGTATTTCCCAGTTCCCTCCCCATAAACGTCTGCTGAACCGAGCAGGACATTCCATTCCCACTGTTTTTCAAACACTATAAATTAATAAGCCAATAACTGCAAAGCTTTTAAAGGCGGCGTTGTCGCAAAATGAAAAACCTGTCAAAACAGTCATGATAATGCAGTGTTTGTCGCGTATAGCGTTACGGAGATTTAGCGCCGGAAAAAGATTTTTGAATAGACTATATAAGTTATAACACTATAAAATTCTTGGTCCTAGCCAATCTGTTATAACTCATTATCAAACTCATTAATAATTCATAAGAAAAACACAATAGAAATTACTACCGTAACGTGATCTTTATCAGCACATAAAGATTTTTCCTAATTTGCATAAACTTTAACTTGAAATTTCTGACCGGATCAACTTTTATTCAAAAAAATATCAGCACAATATGATAGAACAAACCAAGACGATTGATAAGTAAGATAAAATATTCGCATCCAATCTTTATGAGGTTTAAAGCAGCTCGCCTGCGGCTCGATGTTTTAAATCTTCATAAAGATCTCCTGCTCATATTTTATCTATTACATATTATAAGCCTCTTGCAAAAGCAAGACTTTTTTAATGGGTGTCTCAAATGCATAAGTTAATGCTTGCCTGTGATAGTTGTTAAGAGATTCTGTTGAATTTCTCGAACACAAACTTTCCCAGCTCCTCGAAATTTACGATTTTAGAAAACAAATCCCGAAAAAATTTCAAGGGACTGAGACTAACCACCGAAAAATGAAAGCTACACTTTGATTGGTCAGTTTTGGGAAGGGAATGTTCAGCTCGGTTTAGCAGACGTTTGTGGGAAGGGAACTAGGAAGGACTGACAAAAAAACGGCTGCGAGGAGGCAAATTACGTGGATGCTGTGTGTTCTAGTTTTGAAAATTACATGCACCAAACGTAAGAATGAAACACTTCTTCTTCCGTTTGCGCTTCCGTTTTGTTTTATTTTCACGAGGAACGGAAGTCACGAAAGCAGAAACCTTCCGTTCCCGAGTTCTGTCTCCGCTTCTGTCGTGTTTACGCTTAAGCATCGGCCAAACGGTAAATGTTTTATCGTAAAACATGCTAAAACATTGTTGGGTAGCAAAACATTTTTCCACTTGGCCACCTTGTTTTGTGCTGTTTAAACAAGTTAATAGAGTCAGCACGCATGCGCGTATCAAACATGTTTTAAGCACCTGGCTAAGCGGGCAAAACATCGCTCACCAAATACAAGAACAAAAGAAATGTTTTAAGATGTTTTATCGAATGTTTGACAGAGTTCAAATCTTACCCAACACGTTAAAACATGTTTAAACAGCTTAAAACAAGCTAGGTAGCCAAATGGAAAAATGTTTTGCCACCCAACAATGTTTTAACATGTTTTACGGTAAAACATTTACCGTTTGGCCGGGGCTTTATGTTAACCTGTTTTCACGGTGAAATAAAAACTCTTATGCTCTGCTTGCGCTTCCGTTGTTTACGTCGCTCGTGAAAACCAAGCTTAAATGAATAGCCGTAAAACGGAGTCTTGACAGAGGAAGGGGATAAAGGGCGGACTATCGAATTCCACTGATACCAGCTGACGGAACTACCGCCATCAAGTAAAACTAAAGTTACCTTATCTTAACCTTTACTATGCTAATCTAAAACAACATAGAGCATTTTCATTTTAGAAGAAAAGATATAAAATATTGTAATTTAATGAAGTACGAATTTCTAAATCTCAGGGTTTATGGCTACCTGGCAGTTTTAACCTTGTCGGGTTATCTCTTGTGGGCACATAAACATGAACAATTCAATTTATTCTTGTCTCTCATACTTAAATAGAAAATTAATGGTAATGAATGGTATTTTACGGTAAATAAACCAGCTTGTTCTCGTTGTACTTACTGGAAATCAACATTTAAGGACTTTTTGGGAGTTTTTCAAGGTGTTTTCTAAGAGTACTATTTTAAAAAATGCCAATAATTTTTTTGCAACACATGGTTCTTGAAATTCTTACAAAAACCTAAACACTTTATTCCATTAATAGTATGGTATACAAATAAAATTAAACTGCAACACTTCTAAAGCCCCAGTTTTTTTGTAACTGTACAATTAAATAAGGATCAATTTCAGTAGCAGGGTTCCTGCTGCTATTCAACTCACAAAAAAATAAAGACTTTTTCAAAACTTTTTAGGCCCCAAATATGGAAAACTTAAAACTTTATTTTATATTAATCCTAATGATTATTATAATCCAGTAATGGATTATTATAACTCAGTTATAGATTATTATAACCAGTTACAGATTATTATAATCCTTTACAGAGATTTGAGCCATACCTCAATCAACTAGGATTAATATTAATCTTATGTAAGATTAATATTAATCTGATTAATATTGATAGTACTCTGATAAATATTAATCCTAATTGAAATTTATCTGGATCATAATAGGGATTAATATTAATCCCGATGATATCGTTAATAATAATCTAATCCTTCCAATTTCTTGCCATGCCTAAATCTATTACTGAATTATAATAATCCATTACTGGATTATAATAATCTATAACTGGATTATGATAACCCTATTATAATCTATCATTATCACAATCCATGGATTAATATTAATCCAAGTTGTCCTGTTTATGTAAGCCACATCTTTAAAAACAGTATAAAGATCATGGGAACCTCCTGTTGCATAATGATTGTTCTGTTTATGTAGTGGTTTCTTTGATTGCTAAACAAAAACTTGAAAAAAACATACTTTTAGTCTGTAACATGTGATGCAAAAAGGAGAGACTTTTATCAAATGTATGTTTACAGTAGACTCTCTGCCTTCCATAGTTAAATTGATTGCATAATTTTATGTAATCATTAAAATGCTCAATAACTTAAATAGAATGTTTATTTTTGATACACAATGTCACTGAATTTGTTTATAAACTTGTTTCAAGTTGCTCTTGTTTTGTATCAATATAACTGACAGAACTGAGATATGTTTTGTTTCAAGGCTTGAATTAGCTGTCTTTGAAGCAGCTTTGAATAACAAGAAAAAACATTTCCAGTCATTCAAGATGGCAGTCAAAGAATGAAGCTTAAAATTATGAGCTGATTTGTTTAACTGGCCGAGAAAAAAATAATTGATATTAAATGAATTCCAATGTGGGCAGAGAGGATAAACTAAAAGTTTTTTTATGGGGCCTAATATAGGCTTTTAACCAAGCTTTTGCTCACCTGTTTCTCATTCTCTGCAGATAAAGCAAGAGCTTTTCTCTTCTCTTCCTCTTTGACAGCCACATTCTGGGCTTCCTTCTCAGCAGTCCTCTGGACCTCTGCTCTGGCAGCTTTAACCGCAGCAAGTTTTTCCTTCTCACACTCCTGCTCAGCCTTTACCACAGCCTCTCTGAGTCTCTTCTCTCCTTCCTCCTTCTCCTGTTGCACTTGTTGTGCAGCAATCTTTTTCATCAGTGCCTCTACCCTCTTAGACTCTGCCTTTACAGCTTTGTCCTGATAAAAAAAAGTAAGCAGCCATGGGTCTTACCAATAGCAACTTTCAACCAACAAGTGCTTAAGTCAGCACCACAGTGGTTGACAATATAGGTGACTTATAGCCCTAAGGCTGTAGGTTTGAGCCCTGGACAGACCACTGTGTTGCATTCTTTAACAAGATACTTTTAATCATCCAGTCATTAAAGTGCCACTACATGTATGATCAAAAATATGGTTATTCTATTCTCTCCATATTTCTAAAGTAAAAGTACTTATTACTTACCATGCTAAGTTTCAAGTCAAAATTCCTACGAGAAGTCCCATTATTTTAACCTTGAATTTCATATTTAAGCCAATTTTTCTTTCTGCCGTTACTGGATTCAAAAATGACAGGGACAAAACATTGAGAGTTGGGCCGAGTTGTCATAAAGAGGAAGTGATGTCAGGGACTCAACGAAACATCGCATTTCTTTCTATGCAACAGAGCAATTTGGCCCTATTCTCAACTACATTTAGGCATGTCTTCACCATTTTCACCGTCTTCGCCGGCAAATTTATACAAGATAAGCTACGTTTGTTTTGATGCGTTTAGTCCCTGATATCACTTCCTCCTTATGCCAACCTCGGTCCAACTCTCAAAGTTCTGTCCTGGTCACTTTTAAATCCAGTAATGGCGGAAAGCAAAATATGAAACTCAAGGTTAAAATAATGGAAATATAAAGAGAGTAGAATAACCACATTTTGATCATTGTGGCATATCTCAGAGTAACTATGTAAGTGACTTAAACTCTCTTAAAAGTTATGAAAAAACTGAGACAACCTACAAGTAGTGTTATGTTACAATCTTCATGGTTATTTATAAATACATGAACTTATGCAACTGCAAAAGAGAAACTCAAAATGTTCAGGCTTCAATGGGATTTGAGCCAGCAGTAACCTCTGCAATACTGGTGCAGTGCTCTCTTCCAACTTCTCTACCACAACTGCTTAAATTGTGCTTATAACTGCTTAGATCAAACATGACCCCATTGCTTATATAACTGGTACAAAAGATCCGTGATAAAACCTAGTAGGTGAATCAAGATATTGATCTGACATAATGCATTGCTGCATCAGTGTTTTCACTTTTAATGCTTCACAATCAACATTAATGTTAAAACATGGAGTGACTCTCCAAGATTTTCAAAATGCCTATATAGTGCTCACCTGGGCTTTTTTAGCAGCTGCCATGGCAGTTTCCAGTTCATTCTCTGCCACTAACTTTGCCTCTTTTAAAGCTTTTTCCTTTTCTTCAGCCGCCACATTCCTTAACCTTTCCTCTGCCTCCGTCAGAGCCTCTCTGTGCTGGAACTCACTTTTGTCAACAATTTTCTGGTAAATTGAGTTTCCTATAGCTACCAATGTAAATAATAATAATGACTTTATTCAGGTGTTAAGCCAGCCAAAGGCCTACTAATTGGGCACACCGTCTTTACCACTCTAAGGTGGACGGAGACAAATCACATGACAGACACACACATGCAAATACACATGCCTCCGAGGGCCAACGGCTTAATATCCTTATCCAAGAAGACACAAAAGTCTAACCATTTGCAGATGCTAGAGCAAAGGCAGCACCTTCTTCTCAATTATTTTAAGACCCTGAGTGAAGGTCCGGCCGGGAACTGAACTAGAGCCTCCTACACTGCAGACTGGCCCCTTTACAACTGGGCTAACCAGGCGGCAGTAAAACATCAATACGGTAATTTCAAACACAAGAAGAGATGATGCCACCTTAGAGGCACACACTATTTGTGAGTCGTGCAGTCACCGAGGGGCATAGCTATGCAAGGGGTCACTGGGATGCCTGTGACTGATCCTCCTGTATGAGATCATTATTGAGTCTTGTATCAATGGGAGCATCTGAGAACTTGAACGCGTAGATAGTGTTAAAGCTCTATTAGGTATTACTATAACCAGCTCACTCCAATGGAATTGTCACATCGCAGATGTAATCAAAAAGGCTAATAAGTGGATGTATTTTCTCATATTGCTTAAGTCTGCCAATGTTTCAGCAGCGATATCATCCGTTTCTATCTTACTTGTTGTATAAGGCCCGCTCTACAATATTGTGCCCCTCTATACCATCATACACTGCCCGACTACTTATGTAATGATTCCCGGGGTAATGATATGGAATGCATTCCAAAACACGCACTATCTATAATCTCGCCTGGCCTCTCTCATTGTTTGACATAGATTCCTTAAAGGACAGACGTATCAAGCAATGTAATAAATTTTTTGAGTCAATTGTATTAGTCCAGAGCACAAGCTGCACCACTTCTTACCCCCCCAAGAACAATTGTTCTTATAACTTCAGAAACCATCACCATTGCTAATTCAGTCACTCATACCAAGCATTTTCCTGTACATTTCTGCCAACAATGTGTAGGCGATAGATCCATAATGATCATTGATTTTGGATAACTGTTAGATTTGTCATTTTTATTGGAATATTTTTATATGCTTTGTTGATATTATTTCTAATCAATACTTAGTGACAGATCCACAACGAATAATGATAATTGTTAGATTGTAATTTTTATTGGAATATTTTTGTATAATTATGCTTTCTAAATTTAGTTATATAATTTATATTTTAGTTTTAAATAATCATACAATTCAGCCTTAGAAGGCTCCCATGTGATTTTAATAAAGCCATCTATCCATCCATCCGAAGATTGACATGACGTAAATGTCTTCCAATATGTGCTAGATACTCCACAAAAACACATTTTGACTGATGGACAGTGAGACAAAGAATAATTTATATTGTGCAGAACTTCATCCTATCCACCAATCACTGCACATCAAAAAATTTAAATTTAAATTCTTTTTTCTTAATTTTTACCAGATTTGTAAACCTTTCTCAGGTTTTTCAATTTCAGTCTTAATGATTGTTGATTGCAAATCAAGTTTAACAAATGTTACTTTTAGTAAAACTCTGAATTGCTAATAATCTGTTAAAACCATCCCAATAAAATGTTTCATTTCCCATCACCCCATCTCTTGTGACGGTGGGTCATTCGGTCAGGCAAAAAAAAGAATGAACACTTTGAAGAGGGGGTCTGGTACTATTTGTGCAAAAAGTTTGATGTGATCTGTTGCAGATACATGTGGAAGCACAGAACCTGATGTACCAATCAATGAACAGATGAAGTGCCAGTACACAGTGGTTAACCCTGTTTGACGGGCTTGTTCGGAAATGGGTGCCAAGCCTATTGTCTCCAGACCAAAAATGGTAGCAGCATTCGACAGGAAGAAGAAAAAGAAGCCTTAATGCAATTCTGTGTTAACCCTTTCAGCCCAAGGCAATTTATCAACATCTAACTTCTCCTTACGTAACCCAAAACAAAATAATATTTTAACTGGTAATGAAAAATAAGGAATTGATCAAGTGGATTAAGCGGTAGGAGTTGAAAAGCCAAATTCTCCCAAACTGCTCATATAGAATTAAGTATGGAGCTCAGTTAGGAGAATTTACCAACACGTCATTTGTCATGTTCAGGGCTTAAAGGGTTAAAACTTAACTTTCAGTTGCCCCCATAATGAGTTGAAACTGTCAAGCAAGACTGTTTGAAAGTTACTGTTTTAATAATGAAAAAAGCTGTCTTGACAAGCTGTGTCCGTGTGCTCAATTTAATTTGTGTTCCAGTTTACTTTTATCACGTTTAATCTGTAAGATATATAATCAGATGGTAAAAGAAGCATATTAACAGGACTATCAAATGTTTAAACAGCCTTAAGAAACGCGGTATCGAAATTCGATATAAATTAAAGAAAAGGACACACATCATACTATACCAATTCTTGTTGATAAAACAAGATCGTTTCCTTGTAAATTAAAGTACTTACTTCTTTGACTAGTGAATCTGGATTTTGTTTTCTTACTTTTCCAGAAAAATGGGTCGGTCGGGCGATGTGAAACGAAACATTATATTGGGAAGGCCAAAGTAACATGGGAAACAATGAAATTAATATCAATTATACACGGAAAGACTTTTACAAATTTACGGATGCAATCTGCTCCGGCCTGCTTCGGCATTTTGGTAAATTTCGTAGCTTTGCATTTTACTGTACGTTTTCGCTCTGTGCAGTCTGTTTTCGAGTCCCAACAACCATAGTCTACTGATACCAACTACTGGAGGCATATATTATAAATATGTAGCATTGTTAAAAACTACATAAAATTATAATTTCTTTTAAAGTTATATCTCAATGTACGTATGATGTTGATATGATAATCTTAAACATTAATCTTTAAAGTTTCAAAAATGACCAAGAATTACAAGTAAATCAAAACTGCCTGACTTCTAATTCTAGTTTAGTAGAAATCTAGGCACCATCTATCACAAATACTGCAATCTGATTGGCTCCGTACCCGCTATCTATCAGGTGAT
>JAOBYJ020120301.1:0-18045 GCA_025403565.2 Palythoa heliodiscus | reverse complement strand
TAATATTATTATTATTATTATTATTTAAATAATATTAATATTAATATTAATATTAATATAAGAGAGGTACATTTTCCTGTTTATCGACTGCATTAAAATGTCTGACTATACTTTTAAGAGGGCAGTTTTGTAATGTGGGCAACTTTATAGGCAGATTGAAGCATTTCCTGAAGACCATTAGCATTCAATAAGTTGACATGCTGAAGCATTCTCAGTGACCTTAGAAACAGTTTCAGAGTTGAGATAGGACGAAAGTGAGGAAACAATTCACAATCCAGAGAGTCATTTTTGAGCTTGGGTCTCACCGTAGCTTGTTTTGAGTGGCGCGGAACATTTCCCGTTGTTAATTACAAGTTGACAGTTCGTGCGTGTGATGACAGGTAACAACATCCATGAACTTGTCTCTTATCAAGATGGAAGGTAAACGGTCTAGATCACAGGTCTTAACAGCAGGTGATACTAAATATTTTCTGATGTCATTAGTGCTTACAGTACAAAAATTAACAAATTGCGATTGACAGCAGGAGACATCGGGTGCTGGGTTTATTAAAGATTCTGATTCAGTATATAGACAAATTACACCGTATTTTAGATATTTTCTCGTGAAAAAAGGTTGCAAATGTGTACTAGATCGATGTTGATGTAGGGTAACAGGGTTCTTGTTTCTTGTATAATTCTATTAAAACTTAGAACTATAATAAGTAATTTGTTACTTGGGAAACAGATTACAAAAACTCGTTATAGTCAGAAATTGAGGGTGAATATCCAAGAACCACTCCCTATAACTTACGTCAAAAGTAATTAGTCACCTGGGAAACAGATGGCGTAAACTCCGACTATTACGAAATTTAGGGTGGATTATTACCAAGAACCACACCCTACAACTTCCGTCATAAGTATTGGTAACTCAACAGGAAATGACGTTCTTTTGAAGCCAGCTTGTATACGGGAGTGGTCAATTTTTGAGTTTTGGTTAGGTGAAAATGTAGCCCTTACTGCTTACATAAAACTATATTGGTAACTGAACAAACAGGTGATAGTGTATGTACTTTCAAGACAATCTTTTTAAAGCTTAACTACGGCTTTAGTTTTATTTACGGCCATTTTAGTGACCACAGTAAATCTAATTGTGAGTTTAATTTAAACGCAAGAGCCACACCCTACAACTTACGTCAAATATAATTGATCATTTATGAAACCGCCTACTTAGAAAATTAAGTTACTTTAAGACAACTTTTAGTGACCTAATCTAATTTTGAGGTTTAATTATTGGCAAAAATTAGCCCCTACAACCTACGGTACTACTTTCAGTGATTAAATTTTACTTCTGAGTTTAGATTATTGTCAAGAACCATTCCCAGACGGAAAAGGTAACTGACAGATGACGTACTTTGTAGACTACAGGCACTCCATTATTGTTTCTATAAATATGGGGAACAGTGTTAATTGTATGTTCTCGTTTACTAAACTAAACTAAATTAAATTAAGATATTGCATTTGCATTTTACAAGAAGAGACCGCTCGATAGCTCTCGTTTAAATAGGCTTTCATTTCTTACCTTTAATAGCAGATGTAAACAATATTAGGAGAAAGGAGCTCAAAGCCAAAATTACATCGTTATATAACACAAAATCTAGTATGGGAAACGGCATGCTATCTAAAGTACTGCGGAGGTTTGTTACAAGGAAAAACGTACGAGGTCGCGTCAAACAAGAAGACAAAAAGAAGTTGGAAAGAACTCCGCGTTTTAATTCCCTTTATTGTCCGACTATCGCTGAAGTCACAGTATTTACTGAAGTTTCTCCTGGCCTGGGAAGAAGAATTTTTCATGACAGCGAAGAAACGTTTATGAATATCCCTACTATCATAAACATACGACATGATCGCAACAGAAAAGCGAG
This sequence comes from Palythoa heliodiscus, assembly GCA_025403565.2. Taxonomy (NCBI): domain Eukaryota; kingdom Metazoa; phylum Cnidaria; class Anthozoa; order Zoantharia; family Sphenopidae; genus Palythoa; species Palythoa heliodiscus. Next base: position 16,144 of record JAOBYJ020120301.1, on the reverse strand, counting down.
ATAATGGTAAATGTGAAAAAGGTAGTGGTCCTTAGAGATCAACGACAACGAATAGGAGGAGAAATCAATAGAAAAGAAACGTTTATATAAAGCGATTTTCGTTAAAATGGAAAGTATTCAAAATACTTTTTTCTAGTACACTACAATTCAACAAGGAAATAGCCGTAAATGTTACTATAAACGCAGCACACATTTTGAGTATATGGCCACTGAAACAGAAATAAAAAAGTTTTTATCGTCTGTGACTAGAGCAAAGAAGTTAAAGTTTGTGTTACGTGATGCATTTAAAAAATTGAAGTATATAAGTCTAACGACAACGAAAAAGAAGAAAGGACATCAGAAGTAGATGGAGGCTCGGACCACAAAAGTTTGGGTGAAGTTTACAGCACTTGACAGATGGGGTACCACGAATAACCACAAGAAAGAACACTGTTTTACATAAAATGCGGGCGTATAACTTTTCTCCTCAAATATATTTCGAAATCACTCGAACGGATTTCACAAAACTTACGTACTCTACCAGTCCTTTGTTATTCTATTATATCAATATAATACACTCGACAAAATAACTTGATCCTGATTGTATAAGAGGAGTACAATTATTTCGGAAATTGTACTCTGCAAAGTACCAATTACGTTGCTACGGTAACAACCCAAGCACGAATGAGAGCGGGAAAACCAAAACAAAGATGACCGACAAAAAGCAACAACAAAAAACACACACAAACCAGATTACTCAAACCTGCAGAACTGGATTGAAGTTTTTCATTATTGGGCAGTTGTACCATTACTCAAACACCACCTACCATGTACCCTGGCCTCTTGCATGATCAAAGGGATCCCATACACGACATCCCAAACTAACCTACAATGAGACTTTTAGAGTTCACAACAGCATAGCAACTGAGATATGATATATTAAGCCAATGTCTCTTTTTCTCTTAGGTTCTCTAGCTTAACGTCTCAGAATTGGATCTTTACATCACGAGTTTGTAAAGTTTCCTATGATGCTTGTTCCTCCCTTTGAACTGGGATAGCTTCTGAAGGGTCACCTTGTTGACTCTTCGTAGACTGTATGGAAAGTTTAAAACGTGACTGAACGTTTTCTAGTGCGGCTACAGGCCTCACATTCTGACAATGAATTCCGCTGTCTAAAATTTAGAAGTTTTGATTCATAATCTTTTAAAACTAGTCTTATTAACGTTATTTGACTTTGGATTTCCAAACAAATCTTGTTAATTTCAGCCAACCGCTAAAATGGCGTCGAAAACCTATTTGTCGAAAGCTGAAAATCGAACCGTAAAATAAAGGTTTAATATCTTACCTCGTTTTAGAATTACTGGGCAGTCCCTTAGGAAGCAAGTTCAGTAATTTAATAAAGAATTATAAGAGCTCAAGGGGTACCTGAAGCGTTTCCATACCTTAACAAAAGAGTGGGGTTCCTCGATTGAGTAAACATCGCCATGTTGTCAATACGAAAGGCAGCTTTACTACAATTTTTTGCTTCCTGTGTTCGCTACCGCAATTCGGTAGATCAAGCAATAGCTTTAATTCCGTTTCAAAAACCCAAACATAAGAACGAACAAATTCGTCGCAAATTGCTGGTGTTCTAAACAAGAAACCAAACTTCAAACCTGTTTGAAAGGCGCGAAAATTTCGACGTACGTCAAAAAGCCCGTCAAATCTAAGTTGATTTTCACTAGAGTAAAAATATTCAATGGCTTGTATTTATTAAAACATTTATTCCATTCACGTCTTGTTGGGTACAAGTTCAAAACAGAATTGCAATAAAAACTTGTAAAACAAGTTTTCTGGAGTACAAATATCACTAAAAACGTACAATAACGTGAGATATTCGTACTGGTCCCAGACCTTCTCGTGGTGTTATTTGTAGGGTAATATTGGCAATTAGACAATACAATACGATGCAATACGATACAATACAATGCGTAATTTAAAATATATATCATCTCTCGTTTCCCTTGCAATGATAGTAGCTGAAAGGCTTCCAATCTTTGCCTGCCTAATTATGACATGCTTGTTTGGTTCTTTGAAAGGAGGGTCTACCTTCCCAGACAGAGGTTATATTTGCCACAAATATAATATTTTCAATCGATAAATCGCGTTCTTTGCACACCGTTTGACATTTGTATTTGCTGCGAAGCGAGCGTAGCGAGCGAGCAGCAACACTAATTTTGACGGGTTTCCTATGTTCGATCTGGCCGAGTAGGCCTGGGCAGAAGTATACAGCCAGCTCGAAAGTCGATTTTTGGACCGTATTTCTGGCTAGCTATAGATGATTTTGTAAATACGCGGTACATCAGTCAGCGGTAGCCAGCTATAATTATGCGTGCTTCTGTGTGACACACCGCATGCTTTTGGAAGAGAAGCGAATTTGCAGTGGGGAATTTTTTAGTTACTTTCTTCTGACTCTGTTTTTAAATTTCTCAAGGATCATTTCTGTCCTCTTGCTGCAACTTGGTCATTATTTTTTTCCCTATTGAATATTTAGTTTTGAAGGTGTTATAACTGTCCCTGCATGTGGAGTAGATCTATAAACTTGAGGGATAGTAAGAAATGCTTCCATTTATCGGATGCCATCAATCTCAGCTGCTTATATGGAGCATTTTCACCTGACGTCAAGAATTTTGATGATTTCTTTTGTCTAGAGCACCGACATGGTCGCCTCGTCTTTTGTCTTTGATGTCTCTAGGTAGTGCGTGTCAAAACGCTCTATAGATTATGCTTCAAGTATTTGTGAAAGCGTTCAACTCAGTAGACTGTGGGTAAAACAAGGAAGCACAAGCTTTAAGGAAAACTTGAAATTCCACAGATTCGAATTGGGACCCATGAGAAAGAACTTAAAAATCCCACAAGGAACATTGCAGTTCTCTTTGCACTAGATGTTATCACAAATATTTCTTCACGAAAACTCATATCCGAAAAACTTCAGGTAAACATTTTTGACGCATCCTTTCTTATTATATATCTATACTTAGTTAATCTATTGCCAACTACTTGTACGTGAGCTATTCTACGATTACTGTACATTATCCTTCTGACGATGGCAGTAAATCCTACCAAAGCAAGTCAACGAATCTAAATTAATAAACAAAAAGTATCCTACTTAGACCTCGTGATTCTAGTGCCCTTTCCTTTGTAACTCTGAGGGTACATTTTTGTTTACTTTGATTTTATATTCATAGTCTTTGACTATAACTTACCTCTCCTCAAAACCGTCTTCAAACTCTGTAAAATACAATCCCCGCCCCCCCATCATAGGGACCCTCCAAATTATCCGTTCCAAATGCGCAAGCTCTTCTCGTTAAACGCAGCTTGGTCAGTGATCTCATTCATAATCAGGAACAAAGTTTTATTCCCATTTTCATGGAAACTAAGTAAAATCTCCAATCAGAATGAATGTTTCGATCCAGAACGAAAACCCTTAGCGATTGCATGAAGTAACAATAACACCCTTGTAAAGCTAAGTTTCAATTAAACAACAGATAGCAATAATTGGATCAGTTACATAATCTACAAATCGGAAACTTTTCGTTGGAGGAATCGCAATTAGTTGTGGCTGCTTTGACTGAAAGAATTCTCGCAGGTGGAATTTGACTATACAATGGAACGATTAAAATTGATCTTTAACATTACTGAAACGTTCGTTTTTGTTTATATTTAAATAAACGTTGCTTAGTCGTAATTCATTCTGATATTTCCTGCATTCTTCCCCTCTATCCTATAAAATGCAGAATGCCAGACTCATTCAAAGCTGGTAATATGATGAATTATAATGTACAGCGACGCATCTGCAAGTGTAAAACAACTGAGATCAAGTGTATAGTAAGCTTGGCCAATTGTTAATTAACTTAGGTAAATAGCTTTTAGAAAATCTCATTATTGAATGCGTCAGCGATTAACCTTTTAAGTCCCAAACACGACAAATTACGTGTTGGTAAATTCTCCCTAATGAGCTTCATACTTTCTATATCGGCAGTTTGGGAGAATTTGGCTTTTCGACTTCCACAGCTTAATTCACTTGATCAATTCCTTATTTCTTATTACCAGTTATAATATTTTGTTTGAGTTTTGTAAGGAGAAGTTAGATGTTGATAAACTGCCTGGGGATGAAAGGGTAAAGTATAAACACTTAGTATTATCAACTCGAGGCTGTTAAAATAATCATCGCCGTAAATTGAAATGTAGCTGACGTTTCGAGCGTTAGCCCTTCGTCAGAGCTTCTTTAAAATTCACTAAAGCTAAAATTTCCCTAGAAAACACTTTTTGATGCAGCCTTTTACTGATTTAAACCTCATTTAACAATCTCAAAATATTTGACTTCTTGTATATAGGGAACTAGTTCCCCACAACGAGGAATCGGGAATTTCCAAATATTGACCGTGATATGAGTCAAAATATCCCGAAATCTGTTCAAAATGATTACAAAATGAAAGCACCCCCTTTATAAACCTTTTTTGGCTCGCGCTGGAGCGGATCAAGGGGAAAGGGAAGGGGGAGGGAGGGTGGTTTAACAAATGAACAACCATGATTCAGCAACCAGTAAATACGGGGGCTTAGCCTTCAAAATTCGTGCAACTTTATTTCCAGTCTCCAATAGTTCTCAAAGTTTCTGAATAACAATAAGGTGCTTTTTTACAGGTTTTATAGACAGAAACATAGTATGGTCTAGGAAAATACGTCTGAATTCGTTAAAATAAATGCACAGTAAATCGGCGATTTTAGTATTGTATTTTTTTGGTCCAAAGTCAACGATAACAACACGCTACATAAGACAAATTTATTTCATTTACTGTTAGACCGTACAAGAACTGTCCAAAAACACCTCTTATTGACCTTATCAACTTTAAACATAAGAGTTTGAACTTTATGGTTTCTTCTGAGGTAAGTGGCCAAACATTATTTCCATTTTAACTTTGCAGTCCTTCTTAATAAGTGGATTTCTATGCCTGCTTTCAAGTTTTAATTTCAATGACTTAAGTTTTCTGCATTTCGTTTTTTATGAACATCTGTACTAACTAAATTCTTCTGCAGTTATGTAAGATAACACACTGGATACATTTCCAAGACAACCAAAAATTACAAAAACAACATGGAAAAACAGTCATGCCCATTTATTTGAGCAAATTAGGGGTTATAAATTTTTGTGTATATATTAACATGGATATGTTTTTACTATCGTCCCCCAAAGTGAAAACTAACTCTACGACACTGGTAACCCACCTACTAATCAGTACTATAAAATAGGATTTGGAGACAATTTGGAAACAACTGGTATCTGTGTAGTAGATACGTTTATAGTGAATAAAGTAAAACATTAGATAAGATACTATCACACTGCATTGTTTAGTATTTTGATAAATTTAGCCGATTTCAGGTCTCTTTCTCGTTATTTCGTGCCGACTTGGCTTACTGGCTTCCAGTCCATTTTTCCGACTGGAATCTGAAACCTTTAGACATGGGATCCGCGATCCAGAACCCAGAATGATGGAAGCAAATTCCCCTGTTCATGGAATCACGATTCCAGCTTGAGGAATCCGGAACACAGTTTCAGGAATGAAGATCCCAGAATAATGAAAACAAATTTACTGTTAATGAATCCGGAAACTACTCAACAAACATAGGCATCCTACTATAATCAGTTACAGATCTCAGATATTTAGTTTGGATTCAGTTATAACTTACAGCTATACATAATTTGAGGCACGGGATTACAATAGTGTAGTTCGGCCCATGACCAAAACACGTTTGAAAAAGTGACAACATAAAGTTCATGTTCAACGAGTTTATATTCTGGTTAATTATTTTGAGTCGTCACTGGTTGAGTATTTGTCGTCATCACCGTCATTGCGTTCGCCTGGGCGAGTTTTTTCTTCTTCATCGCTTTCCTCCTCGCTTTCTAAGGATTCGTCGCTATCCAATCCTGAAATATCCGCAAATGAGCTGTGCCTGCTCTGTCTGTCATCCTCATAGTCCTGATAGCTCATCGCACTTTCCGTACTCATTTGCCTTCCAACTATGTTGCCATTTCTGTCTCTAGCCGCTGTTTTTGGCCTTTCCCTTTCTGCCGGATTTGAGGTTTCATAGTTGTCCTTGTCACTACTTTCGTCGTAGTTACTATCGTGTTTTCGTTCGACATCCGATCCATCTTCTATCGATCCGCCCATTCTACTCAAAGTAAGTTGTTGAACAAGGGCAAGTAATGCACTTTTTTCCTCCTCCAGTTTTTCTGCTTTTTCTCTTTCTTCTGTTGCAATGTTGTTGGATACCACCACAGCCTTGCGTAAATCTTCCCCAAGGGCCTCCGCCTCTCTCAGTTTTTCTTCAGTGTCTGCATTCATCAGCTCGAGTCTAGCAATCTTAGCATTTGACTCCCTCAACTCCAAGTCAGATTTCTGAAGGAGGTCGTCAAAAGTCTTTATGGTGGCATGATGGGTTTCCACCACCGAGAACCGTCTCCGTGTGTGATGGCTGCTATTAAGACACCGGCGAAGTGAATCAACTTCATCCTTCAAGTGCCGCTTCTCTCGGTACACTCTTTCCAGGTTTGTCTTTGCAAAATTGATTTCGTGAACAGTGGAATTTCGCCTCAACACTTGCCCTTTTGGTCCTTTCACGGATCCCCGGCGAATTGATCCTATGGATCAGAGATATGTTTAAAATCTTTACTACACTTAAATGAACAAGTAAAATACCACCATACAGCCACGATTATAACAAAGACCTTCCGACCTTACGGTCCTCTTCAAAGTGCAATAATATGATGCAGCGATTAGTTATATAGTTTTGTATATCCTTAAGTATTCCCAGTGCTGATTCAAGCACGTTAAAGCATGGTGTAACAAGAGGCTACATAGTAGCTTTACTCGTGCTGGTTCTTGCAAGTTATAAATAGAATCCATAAAAAATAATAAAGAAATTTGCTGCTACAGAAATATAAAGTACTTTTGCACCTTTATTACAGATTATTCAATTTTATTCTATCCTAGCAAAATACATTAAGTTTCAATGATATTAAAATTTGAACACTGCAAGTGAAATATAAAATATTAAATACATGCCATGCATCAATATCCATAGTAAAATTGACATTAAAAGGCAACGAGGACAACTGTTTTAAATGAGTCCGATGAATGAAAAAATGCAATAAGGTGAATAAGGTGAACGTGCACCGATATCGATTTCAGGGTCAATATTTCCATAACTCACCGAACATATTTACAAACAACTACATACGCCACGGTTCTCAACCTCCCAGAATCTAAATTGATTCGGCTGAATTCTAAAATTGCTGCAACAATCCAAAGACAGACGGTACAAATGGAATCTGATCTGCAAGCTCTCTTAATCTATGCAACTTGAATGGAGCCGTTCAGTTCGACAACACCAGTATCTGAGCTAAGTTGACAGTCCTGCAAAATACTTCTGCATAGAGTCGCGGAAATTACTGCTCCCGTTACCACACACGTGCACGTCCACGCTCCCAGAAACACAAATTAATTTCCTTGAGATGATGGTTGTATGTTTCATGTTCTATAGACATTTTAAAGCCTTGAAATGTTTTCAAAACTTTGCTTTGCTGCGTGTTACGCTCACTCACATGCCGTCGCCATTTTGAATTTGAAATCAAGTCGTAGTTAAAGTGGTGAAATCCAAGACACTAGTGATACAAAATCTGCCCTTGCGTTGTAAGGTCATGACTCACAAAAAAAAAACGGAGCCCGTTCAAGACTCGTTGCCTACCGACACGAGTAAAAAAAGCTGTCACATACTATCGTAATAATATAACACTATAGATCTTGCCGGTATATGGACGTGAATATACAATGTTAAGTGATGGTCGTGCGAATTGCACAAGGACTCTCTCTAACGAGGCCCTTAGGTTCCATGGTATCTAGCTTACTTATCCTTTAAAAACCTGAGTTGATCGCCGTATAGTCAACAAGCATTTTACGTTTGTCAATCACAAGTTCTCGATCATACGGGAAATTGTTCTTTTTACCATCAAAATTTATCTTTAATATTTCAGAAAGTGACTTTGAGAATGCTACATCGGGGGTGAGAAGATACGATTTTTTTCTTTGAAAGCTAAAAAGGTTTCTTACGCCAACAATAAGCTCGCAGAGACAAACTTTCGCCAAGCGCCAACAAAATTATTAACTGAAGAAACCTGATAGCTCTATTTGTTTATTTGGAAGCTGTTCTTTTTACACGCGAAGGTGTCAATTTTTGGCTTAGGAAAAGAATAGTTATTTATTCAGTAATTTTCTACTAACTGCTCTCTTACTTTTAGCCTGTTTTTAAAAGTGAAAGTCACAAAATGTCTTAAAAATTATCAACTTCAGATTTTAATTTGTTGAAACAATTAACATTTTTCGAATCTATTACAAACAAATCCGAATGGTCACTTTAAAGGGTTTTAACCAATGGTTCAAAATTTTGGAAATATTTAGTTTATTGTTTAAAATTGAGTTCTACATAAAAATGATTAAAAATAACTATAAAAAATATAAAATAATAAAAAAATAATTCAGTACACTTGATTTAAAAATAAGTCAAGTGTACCGAAAACGTTTGTTTTAATAACTTCAAATACATATTTTAGCCTTATATTATTAATAATTTAGTTTATTAGAATATGGGTTTTAGTAGGATAAGGGTTAAGTAAAGTTCATAACTAGTTCCATGGTAACTCATATAGTCAGTGAAACAAATTTGCTTTTACTATTGCTTCATCTATCTTGATTAATACACAAGCTGAAAATAGTAGTTACGTTCTCTTGGTGCATTGAGAGAATTAAGCCGTAAACTTTTAGTTCTAAACAGACAAACAAACAAACAAAATAACAAACAAACAAACGAACAAACATACATACATACAAATTAAACTCACCCGAATCGTGATCTTTCTTGTACATGTGCTTCTTGAGCTTCCCCAGATCCGTCTCCAAAGAGGCTACAATGCGCGCGAGCTCATTACCATCGCGGGGACGCTTTTCCGAAGAAGGCGGGCTACCCTCAGGGGCTAGTCGTTTTCCTGGCTCCAGCTCTTCTCCTCCGGACTTGTCAATTTCGGACTCGTACTCACTTGCTGAAGTCATAGAAAGACGCCTTAACTTCCCAACGATTGACTGAATGTAGCTGGCATCTCTGGATATTTCTCTATCTTCATCTTCTGTAGCAGAAGTGACGACTGGACTGGCCGCATTCGATGTGTGCGCACTAGAGGCTTGATTACCTGCGCTGCCTAACTCCAAGCACTTTATAAGAGCCATATTCTCGTCCTCTACTCGCAATAATGACTCTTTTAAATTTTTGTTTTCTTCTTCGACAGCTTTTAGTTGAGCATTCCACAAGTTCTTTTCAACATTTATTCTCTCTTCAATCGCCTTATTTTCACCTTCGAATATTTCTGTGCGAGTGCCCTCTACGAAATTTACGTCTCTAGTATTATTCGTAAGTGATGATTTTAAGAGATCGTTTTCTTCTTGCAGTTTCTTAATTTGATCTTTAAGATGTTTGCTTTCGTTATTAGATGCCATATCAATTTCAGCATCACCGTCGTTGTTCAGTTCTGAGCCTTCGGGCTCCGTTTTAATAGGAATATCCGTTCTTCTGAGAATAAGCGAATACTCGTTGTTAGATATACCTGAAGATGAACCTTCGCTTATACAAGGTATATCTGTAACGGTATTAGATTCTTTCCTTTCACTGCTTTCTTTCCCATCGTCCGCAGTACCATCTTCATCGTTTAAATTCAAAATACTCATTAACAAAGTCTGCTTCTCTTTATGCAACCGATAAACTTCATCTTCTAATTCTCGAACTTTACTTTCGGCATCATCCAAATTAGATTCTAGCTGCTCAACTTTTTTTACTTTGTTCTGTTGCAGTGACGTCTGCGCATCTTGGACATCCTGCCTGTAAGACAGTACATTTTTTAAGTAGTTCGATTCTTGCTCTAAATCGTTGCGCTCCATCTCTAGTATCTCATTCTCCTCGGATAACTTCTCCATTTTGGATTGCTGTAAGCAAAAGACAGTTTGTAAGGACTCCAAAGCTTCACGCAACTTCTGACACTCCTCACAGTTTAAGCCGTCCCTCAAATGGGAATGCTCCTTGGTTTCGTCTTCACTATCTGACATTTCCATCCTCTGCCGTTTACGTCTCAGGTCTTTTAATTCTAGTTCTGCATCCTCGAATTTTTCCATCAGTTCATTATTTTCTTCTTCGAATTTTTTTATCTTTTTCTGCAAAGCTTCAATTTCTTCTTTGTTGTCTTCAAGTTCTTCAAGCAAATCATCGTACTCCTCGTTTGTGATATCTGCTTTGTCTGACAAATTATTGCTTTCCATGTCAGTTTGTGTATCAGCGCAGCTCGAAACAATGTTATCTGTTTGGGAAGTCGAACATACATGCACTTGAGTAGCATTTCGTTTTTCCACTTCATGTGCTAACGACTGAAAATTTGACACACAACAAGTTAAAGTTTTTCGAACTTTTAGATCATTTTCCACAGTTTCAATCCGGAGTTTAACATTATCTTCTTTCAAATCTATAACTGATTTTCTGATATCTCCAAGTTCCATTATCAATTCCTTTAGCTTTGTCTTCAGCATGCACGTTTCACTTAAAATTTTATCTTTCTCCTTGGTAATTTTTTGCACGTTCTCCAGATGGGAATCCACTTGCTGACACAAATGTTTATTATCATTATCCAAACGTATTTTCACTTTTTCAAGCGTTTGTTTCTCATCCAAGATTGCATCCATTTCCACTTGTCCCTTTTCAATTTCTTCCAGATGAAGATGCTGCTGATTTGTAAGCTGTTGAACGTCTGACTCAAGCTTCTTCAACGATTCGTTTGAGTCTTTTAGTTCTAACTTTACTTTCTCTCTTTCTTGGACAACATCATTCATTTGTCTTTCCATGACAAGTTTTTCTTTCTCCAAGACTGGTATTATGTCAAGCTGTGTTTCCAAACTTACGACTTTCTCCCGAAGTGATTCCTTTTCATCTCCTAACTGTTTTAGCTGTAGCTTGAGGGCCTCGATCTCCGCGCTCTTGGATTTTCCTAAAACAAAGCAGGACGCGCTTAGACTGCGACAAAATAAATATACGGCTTTAATGTCGTTACTTCCATGATAATTTTGTCAACACGAGCGGGCATTCTAATCTGCGCTAATTTCATCCTAATGTTAAAACAGTTTTCTTCTTATCTTTGAATAATATAATGTAGAGAGGCAGATATTTTTTCTCTATTTTCTTATCTTCCATTACCATTGCTGACAAAACCATTCATCTTGAAACATTTCTTTAAGACAGCGGAAGAATTTAATTTCAATGGTAGAAATGTTTCATTGGTAGTAACCGGGTGTCCTGTTGTTACTGACAAATCTATTTATTAGAAAAAAGCCGTGACTTGCAAATTATAGAACTACTCTTGGAAAGGTTTGAGTATGCATTCTCACTTTATTCGTCGTACATATAAAAAACTAGCGACATTAAATTGTATTAGCAGAAACGCTCAATGTAAACTCTCGCTACCTTTCTCAGCTATTCCATAAAGGAACAAAAAGTTTCAACTGAAAATTGCCAAAGAAAAAACATAGGCAAATATCAAGCACTTTCAATTACTATAGATTTAAAATTTAGATAATTTCAATGCCTACGGATTTTTATTTTCAAATTCACAAACTATCAAGAACTTTCAAGACCTTTACGAACCCTGAATACCTATTACCAGGAATTTTCCTTTGGTCAGGGAAAAATTCCAGGTCTTTTCCTGGTCTTTGATCCTTTGTACAAGATCCTAGTATGCTGGGGAAAATGTGAACACAAAAACAACTACTTCTTCTGGGAATTTATCTCGACACACTATTAATAATAATAATTGCAGCTGACATCTATTGCGGTAAACCATCCCTACGTTTTTCAGTCAACAGAAATATAAGATTGGGCTAGTTGCTGTATAGAGAGCCAAAATTTACAAGCTAACCGAATTGGGTGTGCTGAATATGAAAAATTCAAGGATTTTCCACGCTCCTTCTAAAAAACCCACGTTTTCCAAGGAATCCCAGGCCTAATGGACAAAAATTGCCCCAATGCAAGGAGTTCCGGGTTTTCCAGATGGCGTGCGAACCCTGTATTACAACACACTAGAGTAATGGAAAGAATAATTTTGGACTCACCTGAAGAGAACTTGCTAAAAACGGACGAGGATTGCTTTCGTGCAGGTTGAATTCTGGTAAAGAAATGTGACATTGAGTTTGTAATGAATTAACGGTTATGAACAAAGTTAGGATAATGATAATGGTTGTAAATAAACATGATAAATGAGGTTAGATGCTGATAAGAATGGTTGTTTTGGTGACTAGCTATGCTTAAAATTACAATATTACTGGTGATTCATATTGCGATATGAGAATGATAAGACCATATTGATTTTGGGCGATGATGATGATAACGATAATATTGGTAGCTGTGAAATCATCAAATTGCCATCGAGTGTGTTAGTCTAATCTACCAACAATTTTTTACAATTGTTCTGTACGTTAGTAAGATTAACTGAAATTTTTAGTTCCAGTTTATGAGTATCTAACGTCTAATAACAAAACTCACACAAAAAAATATTAGGCAGTGGGAAAGTGGAATTTATTATTAATATTTCTCTCAAAAACCACCATAAAATTATGGATCTTAGTTGGAAACTAAAAGCGGTCTTAAGTCTTTTCTGGCTGAGTTTTTAAAAGTCCAAGTCAAAACTTTTTTTAAAATTGTCAACTTCAGAATTTGGTGAAACAATGTACATTTTCTCCATCTACTAGTGAAGACAAAGATTATGAATGGTCACTTTATAAGGCCTCAAACACTGGTTCAAAAGTTGGGCATTTTTATTTTCTGTGAAATTGTTAAATACGTTTCTACCTGTAGTATATCAAATACTCGACACACGTATTGAACACTAAAGATATATATATTTGTACCGCATCAATGCAAACCACGAATTCAATCGGCCATGTTTCACTTCCTCTCTCCTACTAGTGCCAGGTTCTTATGGTACTAATACTAATGCGGGATCTGGCATCAAGTCAATACACTACACTACCTTTTTATTATGTGTCCATATCAGGACTTCAAATTTGATAAATCTGTTCATAAAGCTCACCCCAAGCAACTCATTTTATCGTTTCTACAGTTTGAATTTCCCATGCACGGGACGCCATCATAATATGTGTTGTTTCGATTGCAGTGCCAGTCTCTATACTATCAAAGACTGATCTCGGTAGCAATGAACAAGTGGGGGTCTGGCTCTGCAACCGAAACACGTCACAAAAGAACAAAAACTTAGAACCGTAACATTACTAGAATCGCATTGTTTCTAAAATGAGATGTTTAGAGTCATTATCTGATGGCCCCCAGGTTGTGTTAACCCAACGAGGACGCTTACAATAATGGTCATATTCTTGCAACTGACGTGTTCAAATCATATTTCGTTATCATCACTACGCGCGGCCACTCTATAAATCGTTCCCTTTCGCGGGCGGTAAATGTATTTTTACTCCGCACGTTTACCATTTGACCCATGAAAAGGAACACTTAATTAAAACGTTCGATATTTTGGACGATTTGGCCATTTGTTGCCATAACAATGATAATGACACGACTTTTATCGGCACATAGTCTATTTCTGCCCTCGTGGCATCATTTGTACCCTTGCTGCGCCCGGTCGCAAATGATGCTACTACTCGGGCCACAAATAAACTATAGGTCCTTCAGAACTGAGTCATGTTATTGTCCTATTAACAAATGGATATAAACACACAATAATGTTTATTGCCTTGAATGCGTTTTTAAAGCCCAAGAAACCGACGAATCGTCACCTAATGTTACAAACGTTTTACTATTTTCTCGATAAGTATATCCTACAGAATCAAGATAAAAAATATTTACCTATAATAATAAATACTATAAACCTGGTTGAAAAAGTGATTTTTTTTCTTTACATTCATTTGCTGTGTGAATTCGCAGCATATATCTCTCATTTACCTTTCTCCAGCCAATGGATCTGACTGTGGCCGCTGTTTACGAGAGGAACTTGGACTTGGTGCAGCTATTGTGTTGACAGTGCCGGAACGGGATTTGATGATATCTCTCGCTGTACCAAAACGCCTGCTGGGCTTTGGCGAATCATTCGGGCTTTTATCTCTTTTGTTTGCAGGCATCTTGTCCGCGGCAGCAGGAAGAGACTTGCGACGAGGGCCTGCTAAGGCTTAAAATTAAAGGTTTGTTTTTAAGTGTTTGTACAACACAAGCGAGCCACATCAGTGTGCATAGCTAAAAGCATGCGCGCATAGCTGAACGCAATAAGACATTAAGCTTCGTTCGAAATATATTGTCAAGTGTGATACAAACAAAACTAATGTACCACTGACTTTCTCTTAAAATTACTTTACAGTTTTGGTTACTGCGACAGCAGTATCCGAAGTCACTGCACAACGCATTGCTTATCAGATGCTGATTAACATCCTTCATCCGGGTTTCATCTAGCTCAAAATTTTTCATTAATCGCCTAATGTAAGTTAAATAGAAAATTCCGGGATCCGACGTAGTTCCGTCTGTAACCCAGAACTTTAGGCTAGGGATTCGAAATATATCTTTCGAAATCCGGCAGAATTAATCTTGTCGATGGAATCTAGAAAATGGAATCCCCTTCACAAGTTGGTGGGATCCAAACCTGGAGTTTGGATTTCAATTCCGGGATTTTGGAATCCGGAGTGCGGAATAAAAAACCCTAGATCATCTTAGGGGCTGCTTTACATGGAAGAATCAGTCAGAATCAGAGAATCAACTCTCTCTTTTGTTTAAATATAAACACGGTTTTTAAACTTTACAAATATAATATTAAAGAAACTTTAACTTGTATTCAATCATACACAATAAATGAATTAGAACATCCGTAGAATTATTAGAGCTGTGTGCTTGTGGTCACCATAGCAACCTTTTCGGAGATCAAGGGAATGCAACTAACAGTTTAATTGTTTCCCTCTTGTCCAAACAGATCTCAGTAATTTTGTTAAGTAGATTATACCTACAGGAAATCTCGAGTGCGATTGAGAATAGACCAAGCCTTCTACATGAAGCTGAGGCTAAGGTTGACCTCGCACAGTTAGAGAAGTGGAAATAATAGACATGCTAATATGTTTCTTTCTTATGTTAATTATTTCCGCTACTCTAACTGTGCCAGGTCAACCTTAGCCTCAACTTCATGTAGAAGCTTGGTTACCTTTCAGGAACTGTGAAAAGGTCTATTATTATAGGCACGAGTATGTTTTTCTTTAATCAAGTTTTAGAAGGGCAAACTAACATCTTGAGTGTGTATTAACTCCGAACGGCAGCAGAATATCCTGCGATCTTTTGTTTATAACACACTCGACCGTGAAACATCCACCTGAGCGTCCCGCGTATTCGATGTGCACAAGACACAAAAAAATGATTGAACAATCGATGCATTGCATTAAAACTTTAAAGTATTTTTGAAAAGCATCTCATCTAAGTCAAGGTAACTATTACGATATTAAATTGACTATTGGAATGAAACGGGGGTTAAGATGGCAACGGGACTCGCTAATTTCTCATGGGACTCATTGACATTATTTTACTGAAGATCTTATGGCTATTGGGACTCGTTGACTTAGAACTGTAGGTAGAACGCTGCGATAGAACTTTCTTGAGTAAAGATTTTTTCCATAAACTGTAGTTACGATTATGCGCATTTCTTAACCCTTTAAGCACCAAACACGACAAATGACGTGTTGGTACATTCTTCCAACTGAGCTCCATACTTTGTATATAAACTTTGGGAGTATTTGGCTTTTCAAATTCCAAGGCTTAACCCACTTGATCAATTCCTTATTTCTCATTACCAGATATGTTACTTTGTTCGAGTTTTGTAAAAAAAAGTTATATAGATGTTGATAAATTGCCTGCGGCTGAAAGGGTTAACCACTGGTTTCTTAACCCTATTCAGACTGGGGGGGGGAGGAAACACCCCGCGCCAAATTCAATCACTCATAACTTTTGGACACCTGCAGCTAAAGCAACCAAATTTGAGGACTTTTCC
>JAOBYJ020120194.1:0-10228 GCA_025403565.2 Palythoa heliodiscus | reverse complement strand
GTGATTAGCATTAAATGGAAGCTCGAGGTCCAATTAACATTCATGCCAAATTTCAAGTCGATTGGTCCACGCATAACAAAAATCTTGGGGAGGGGTCTAACGAATATCCCCCCCCTTGAGGCTATATGTTTGGCCAAAAGGAGGCTTGAAGGGTTAAGTATCAGTTAATCGTAGCAAAGTTTATTTAAAAACAATCATAAAGGCCATTACTTCTAAAACTCACTATGGGAAGGCAAAACAAAACACCCGACTTGGCGATCTTATCGAAAGACGGAGAAAATTATGATAATACTAAATATTACTAAATTATTTATAAGACAAAGATTAATCAGGGCTACACAGGTTGTTCAGAGGCTGGTTAATTTTATAATTGGTAGATTGAGCCAAATTTCAAAAACCGAGTTCTTCACCAAGAAAAATGATGTTTATCGTGTTTACAAGATTTTCAGATTTTCATGGGAAAAGCAAGTTACCATCTAAAAACAGCAGCACAAATCAGTCTTTCTAAGATTTGAAGCAGCAAAATAGATTAAAATTTTAACCCTGGGATAGTGTGTTAGCAAGAGACTACAATAGAGCTTTACTCGTGCCAGTACTGCGCAAGCCTTTGGAGAACACTACGAGACAATGAATGAGCTTGGCTGTGTTCTGTCTCCAGCTTCAAGAATTCGATTACACTTTACTGAGAACTCACTGATTATCAGTTAATGTTTTTCAGCTTGCAATGAGCCTGCTGATTTTGTCTTGTTTCACTAAATAACAAGAGGCTCATAAAACCTTTACTCGTGGTACGAGTAGAGACTGCAGTGAGGTTGCATTCGCAAGGGACCTGGGACAAATCCCAATTATGGCAGTCACTGGACGGAATCGCTAATCGCGACATGAAGGAAAAAAAAAGAAAAGAAATCGAACCCAAAAGTTGACTCGTGGTGACCACGAGTAAAAATTACAAATTTGATATCTGTTTTTCAACAATAAACTATTATTAATATTAGTAAAATCGCCATGCTGTTGTAACAGAAATTAAGCATCTCAGTTAATCTATCCATTTTTTTTATTTAGGAGAAAACATTTTAAAATAGTAAATTAAACACTATTTGGAAGTTGTATATGAAACTACAGGGTCAACGCTAAGTTGCTCTACTTAACCCTAGAAGCCTCAAGGCCGGGAGGGATCGAACGGACCAAAGGTTACTGCAAATGTTCCAGGGCTAGTTTTACCCAAAGAAAGAAAATCTTGTTAAATTCGCGTTTGTGACCGGGCATTGTAAGCGATGAGGCAAAAATTAAGAAAACTTCCGCATATTTACATTTTTGATAATAATTTTTAAAACAATTTCGTTTGTTATGGAAACTCAATCGAAGTTTTGTAAACATGTGCTAAAGGTTGATGACGAAAGAAGATCGCGCCGTGTGACAGTTCAATTCTTGGTTTGAAAGTGAGCAAAAATTCATGCCATCCGTCACAAAAAATCGACTTCTGTTCTTAAAAATAGAACCGTGATACTTTATTTCGAAAGAAAGGTTTTGGTTTCTTAACAGAAATAAAATACGGTTACAAGTGTTAGAAAGTGTGAGTGAGACCAGCGACGGAGTACAAGAGTACCGAGAGTTGAAGCAAAGTAATCATATATGTTTATCAATAAAACAAGGTTTCCATCCACAATACAAAGAATAGTGGATAAGCAACAATAATTTTGAAAAAACATTTATTCACAGCCTCAAAGGTAAATACAGAAATTATATTCAAAACAGTTCACCCACTTTTGACCTGAAAATGCTGCAAATGTTCACACTTCTGTCGATCGCTTTTGTATAAATTGCCTCTCCAAATATTCACTCTTACATTTTCGCTCATAAGTGTCGTTCCCCAAAAAGCTATAATCTTACTCATGACTGTCCTCCGATCCATGCATCGTGCTTTTCCAAATGACAGATAAGATTTTAATGAGCCAGCGAGCACTCCCAAAAGTAACGAGCCAGCGATATATCTCAAATCAGCGATATATCCCTAACAATGTAACTTTGAAAAAACGATGGAAACCGACAGCATTTTATGACCTATGCCAGCCTGCGACAGTATATATCGCATTACAACTTTATAAAAGTATAAAAAAGTATAAAAACTTTAAAAATATAATAAGCTAACATTTCGTGAGGTTTCGACGGTTTCATTGCGTCGATCATTCTTAAACTAAGGCTAATAAACCTACTACCAGCTATTTATACTTTAACAAACCTTATTGAAATGTTACTTAAAATTGGGTTATATCCTAGGGGCTATAAAGGAATTGAAGAAGTTTTAAAGGACAATTTAATATATGAATAATTTACCCTTGACCGAGTTACTGGCCTTGGGTGTTAAGGCTAGGTTTCAAATCCCTTATAATAACATCTCGAAAAGCAGTCAAACTTCATTTGCACTTCAGTTAAAGGTTGAAAAATTCTTTTCAGCGTCTTGATAACTATACTTCTGTGCTTCTTGGCAATGTGTTTGCCAACTGCAGAATATTTATGGTCTGCTATCAGCTGGTTAGTCGACGTGTATAGCCGACATAGCCAGCTTCGCACTGTTTTAAACTAGTACACCACGCATTGATTTTTAACAACTGCCCGCTTATTCTCTTTAGGTCGAGAAACATCCTGAATGAAGGCAACTCTTAGTGCGAAGCTGATTACGTTGCATTTTAGAAACTGAAAGTCGCCCTTTGAAACTCGCGGTCTTCTTCATTGCGTCAAAAAATTATTAAGGATTGAAAAGCTCCTCGCTGAGCTCTGCGTGTATGACAGGAAATTACGTAGTAGACCAATCAGATAAAAGGATAGAAAAAAAAACCAATCAAATTTGACTACTCAAATTTGAGTACATCGTGGCAGGTCCAATACACGAAACGTTGCGCTGATTAGCAGACGTACTTTACAGTATTTACTTCGGCTTGGCTCGTCTGCGTTGCAGGCTAGCCATGCTAACGTCTACGGAAATCATCGGAACAATCCGACAGTTTTCGGAAATCATCGGAAAGCTTCGGAAATATTTAAAAACTGTTTCTTATGCATTTTTGGATTTTTGAAAATTCTCTAAAAATCTTCGGTAATCCTTGGAAGTGTTTGGAAATCTTCGGAAAAATTTCGGGAAGCACTTAAAAACATGAAAATGAAAGACCAAAGTAAAAATGCAATGTGTTGAGCCACTGACGTCACACAACAAACCCGCTGTTCCAGGCCGGCAGGCTCAGGTGGTTCGCGCTTTGGTAATGACGGACTGGTTTTTCGCTCAACTCAGTGGCAATATTATGATAGTTAGAGTACTCATATATAGATTTTACTTTCCAGGTATGTTATTTCTCTACGCTAACTCTTGATTGGCACAAACATTCTTTAAAAACAAAAAATGTTGCTTTTCGTCCCAGTAGCACTTTAAAAGAGTGAAATAGAAATTTTCAAAAACAAAAACACATTTTTTTTCTTTTCGCCAAGATTGTGTTGTACCACTTGGTCTCCAGTCGGGAAAGATAAAAGACAGTCAGATAACCGCGTCTTCGCACCGGAGAAACGATTTGGCCCTATATGCACGGCTGCGCAACTCAAGTGTCTGGTGTTCCTCAGAAAGGAAAAACGATGAATATCTGCAGATTGACCTGGGAAAGGTTTGATAAAATTACTTCCAGTTTTGTTGCGTTTTTTCTCTTTATTCAGTTTTCAATAACGTTAACTCATGTGTCTGAAAGATTTTTAAAGGGGCAATGTCCCGCTATGGGAGACTAAGTTCTAGCATGTTGATCACAAACAAGTGAAGTTGTGTATAAACGCGTGAGGGGATGTTTTCCCTTGCGATGAATTAAATGGGTAATTTGACAGAGATGTTGTGTTGTCCCTAAGTTGTTTTTATCAAACTCTAATTTACTTCTATTGTTTCATTTAAAAAAAACAAGTAAAATATAAAAGAAAAACGGCTTTTTAACATTACCAATATATGTGTTGACAAAATGACATAAAAATTGAGCGAAGTAATTGACTGTGTAATAAGCATGTCACATACTAACATATTAAGAATTCATTTACTGGCATGCATTTTTACCAGGGTCCGTAAACAGCAAAAAATGACCTCTAATAAAACTTTTAAGAGCGAGTGTCTGAGAAAACCAGGTAAAAACTAAAATTCTTAGAAGATGGGTCGGCAGATCTTAACCGAATACCTAGTGTTGGTTACCCCCATCCAACTATTAACTACGGTAGTACTGCCGGATTCTTAGGACAAACACTGGCAAACAAACAGTTGCTGTGATGGCGACTAACATCTGGGAAAAACTGCCCCCCCGATCTAAAACAAATAAACAAAAATAAATTTAACAAAAGGGCCAAAAGCTACCTATGGAACACGAACTACTAACCTTCCCCCAGAAGCTTCTTGCTTATGGGCTACGTGTTGTGTGTGCTTTTCGCTATGTTGTTCATCTTCGTTTGTTGTTTGAAGCTACATATTTTCAATTTGATACATGCTCTGGCTAGGGACCTAACTCGAAAACAAATTTAGGTTCATTTAGGCCTTATATAGGTATTTCCTAATAAAAAATCTTCTAAATTTCCTTTTCGTATTAATTTCAAAATTTAAACCTGCAGTGAAATATAGTATATTTTTTACTGTAAAAGATAAAATGGAAGTACAAGAAAGTATTGTTGTTGCTGTTGATTTTGAATTGCTTTCATTGTTTCTGAAATAGACTACCTCCTGAAACTGACCCCCTGGATAAGTGAGAATTAGTTGATATTTGGTCATCTTTGGTGGTTTATATCCTACAGAATATTTATCCAAAAATATGATACTATCTTATCCCTTACTTATTGAAATGAATACTAGAAATAATATCAGCAATGGCCCGTTGTAAAGATATAGGTCACAAATAGTGCATACCTCATGCATGCAGTTTCAAGATATGGTATAATACTGTAAATACAAGTTTTCACGGACTCTTTCCTCTAGGGTTCGGCAAGTTACAGCCATATCACTTATTGCCTGCAACTAACCTTTGATAACAGTTAAAGTCTAAGCGATCCGACAATTGGGACATCAAGTTCCATAGTATACTTGTCGATGTTCGTTCTCTTCGGCAAATCTCTTTCTTTTAGGTCTGTTGTTTGCACAGCCATTGAATTATATTTAATTGCTACCTGAACAGAACGCTTAATTTGGAACATAACACGCGGTAACCAAATAGAACGCTAATCCGGCACGTTAGGAACTACTTTTACAGTTTTTATCCGTTTTTTTTGGTTTTAAAAAACCAAACTTTGCACGGTGCTAGAAATTTGTTTTCCAAAAATTCGTATGCTTTTTGTTTTCAATTTTTAAAGATTTTGGCAGGAAAATTACGTCACAAGATTGGCAGGAAAAAAATTCTTTTGGCATAGTAAAAATTGTTTTAGAAAAGATAATGTTGATAGAAAAGTACTGTGGAAATATTTTTTGAAAATCTTAAATTATTGAGATTTTATGGATGTTTCAATTTCGAATTTTCCTTTTTTTTGTTACTATTTTTGGACAAAAAAGCACATTTCAAAACTTTATATATCCAAAAGTATTAAAGGTTTTTATAATCTGTTTTCACATTTCAACATCTGCTTTTAAAATTTTGGTTTTTTTTAACGCTAGAACTCAATTTTTTTTGCTCTCAATTTTATGACCTTATTTTTCTGCCAAAATACCCTAAAAACAAAAAACATACAAATTTTTTGAAAAACATTTTTAGCGACCTACAAAGTTTCATCGTAAACTAACAAAAATTACAAAAGTAGTTATAGCGGTGCCGGATTAGCGTTCTGTTTGGCCACTGTGACATTTACCTTAGGGGTTTTGATTGGTAAACGTCTTCTGAACTGAGCGTGAGCGAGCCGTCGTATCAGGGCACAGAGAGGTTCACATAGAATAAATGCGAATCAAACATTTTAATGGCTTTCTACTTCCAGCTTGGTTTCCCGCCGCATGCACAATTTTAATTGCCACATCAGGCTCCCGCTATAGCATTACACCCCACGTGACCACAGCTATACCTCCCTATGAACTGTTGATGGGGTGCAGGATTATAGAACAAGATTTGACTTGATGAAGCCTTTGTTAATGGATCGGATGACCAAAAAGCAAGAGGTTCGAGCGAGAGGTCATGATACGATTCCAAGAGTAGAACTTGAGCCAGGAGATCAGGTTTATTATTAGACCTATTCTAAGCTTAAGGTTTGGTCCACCAACATTCCAGGAACTGTGGAAGCCCGGACCGGAGCCGTATCTTGTCAGGTGAGAAACCGATCTGGACAATTGGTCAGGAGGCATTTCAGTCAGTTGTTGAAGCATTTCCCTCCAGAGTCAGTTGTTAGGTTTGACAGTGATAAGAATGAAGTGACGATGCCTTCTAAGGCACCAACCCTGCCAGAAGTGGAGTCAGATTTGGCTGTTGGTCAAGAGAACCATGATGGAGCCCTTGTGCAGGGAAGGGAAGAAGTTGTTTTAGAGCTTGAAGATCGGCAGGAAGCAGTTCCAGTGCCAAAACCAGCTGCCAATCTTGAGGAAAAACCACCAGATATACAGCCACTAAGGAGGTCAACTCGTGTGCGGAAGCCAGTTGAAAGACTAATTACAACTAAGTAATTGAAATGGCAGCTGAACAATGTTGAGCTAGACTAGAGTCACGCTAAATATTTTTTGTTATAATTGGTATTGGAGCATTTGACCCATTGCGTTGTTGAACTCATGTTACAAGACCTGCCCTTAAGGCATTCTTCCTCTTGAGAGGGGAGGCGTGTGATAACTTGAAGGACTGGGAACTAGCTTGATTAGATTAATCTGGACTCAGTCAGAAAATGGATTCGTGTTTTTAGTCTCAGTCTTTAGTTTTTTTGTCATCCAATATATTACAGTAAAAAGCGTCCTGTTCAAGGAGAAATTAATCATAATTCAATGGCGGTGCGAACAACAGACCTGAAATTAAGAGATTTTACCAAAAAAAAACCAACAAACATCGACAAGTGCACTACATAAACCGACCATTAAAACTTGGAACTAGTTGTTCCAATTTCAGGATTGCTTAAACTTTAACCCCTATCATAAAACATTAGTTGCAGGTAACAAGTGATATGGCTGTAACTTCCCGCACCCTAAAGAAAAGAGTCCGTGAAAACTTATATCTGGAAACTGCATGAAGTATGCACAATTTGTGACCATGTATCTTTACAACCGGGCATTGCTGATATTAGTTCTAATATTACTTGAATAAGGAAGAGATAAATGTTGCTCGAGTGAGAGTTCATATCTTTTTTGATAAATATTCTGTAAGATATAAACCACTAAAGATGACCAAAAATCAACTAATTTTCACTTATTAGGGGGGTCTGTTTCAGGGATAGTAAATTTCAGAAACAATGAAAGCAATTCAAGAATCAAAGTTACCGTGGCTAATAGTTGGATGAGGGTAACCAATGATAGGACTTTGGTAGACATCTGTCGACCCCCATCTTCTGACCTCTTCCTGGTTTTCTCAGACAGACACTGTTAAAATTCTAAAAACAAACGGACAAACATACAAACAGACAAACAGAAAGACAGACAGACAGACAGACCAACAGACAGACAGACAGGCAGACGAACAGACAGACAGACAGACAGACAAACCAACAAACCAAGAGAAAAAAGAGCTAAGGAGCTATATTATATCTTCAAACCTTGTTGATATGTTTTCATTCATCACGAAACAACTGGCGAAAGTTCATTTAGAGATTTTATAACTTCAAGCCATATTGTTTTTCTCATTAAGTCCTTAACAATATCGGGAGTGCAAACACAGGGACTGGGAAAATGGTCGGACTATGTGTCTGGGTACTATTTGTACTATAGTGATGACGGCAAGCACTGGACTGCTTACACACAAAGTGGGGATGTTCTTCATTCAAATGTAGGTAGCATGTAAATTAGCACTACTGCTATTATACTATTTCAACTACTGCTACTGCTACTGCTACTACTACTACTACTACTACTACTACTACTACTACTACTACTACTGCTACTGCTACTACTACTGCTAACTGCTAAAACTAACACTAACACTAACACTAACACTAACACTAACGCTAACGCTAGCCTAGCACTAGCACTAGCACTAATACTACTACCACTACTGCAACCTACTATTACTACTACTACTACTAGTACTACTACTACTACCACTACTTCTGCTGCTACTATCGTTAGTTTAATCGGCTGGCTTTTTTGTTCAGTTTGGAACCGTTGATAAAAGTAGGTCTTGAGCACCTTTATCAAAAAATCATTTACCTCTGCAACCATTCTCAAGACTATTCGATCTATGATGACACAACATGATCTATTGTTAACCTGGTTTTGAAGCCATTTTATAAATAAAGATCCCCTCTAGCAGACCAGTTAAAATAACTATTCACATAGACTACTTGGGAACTTATCAATAAACAATGCGTCTCACAAACTTTGTCTTATTTTAGTCAATGTGTTATGAAGGAAAATGTGGCGAAACACGTGATACCCAATGCAGGAACTTGTGGGGAGTATCTTCGGGAGTAGGTAAGGAACTGGAAGCAACTTGCGCCACGTACAAATAGGATTTTGCAAGTAAATAAATGTAAAGGTAAATGTTTTTAATTACTTGGCATTGATTGGTTGTCAAAAGTAACCATTCAGATCACAGCATGCATTTCCAGTGGACGACACAGAGTAGATTATTAGTTACTTTCTATTGAGTGCGCCTCCGTGCTGTAATAATAGTAACTTTAATGGTTCGGTTTCCTTTACTTTTCAGCAAGTAAGAGTGGAGTTGATGGATGTTATCAAAAGCTAAACACACAGAGTACTGGGTACGGGACTTGTGATCCAACATCCACAAAGCCCTGTAAGTCAAAGTGAGTCTGTTTTACATAAATAAAGTACTTTGCTGACTGAAAATCAGTTCTAGAAATGCACATAAAGCGTTTTCAAGTACTCCGTAGAAACACAAGAGACAAAAAAACAAAGCGGCCATTTTAGTTACCTAAACAAATGACGTCATCAAAATTCTTTTGTTCAAGGACACCAACATGGTCGCTGTGACGTTGACTAAAAACACTCTATATTTTTATTCATAAAGCTTCCAAAGCCCAATAAGAACTCGATCGAGAAGATAAAACAAAAGAGTCTCTAAGAATTATAAAACCTTTTGACACCATATCAGTTTGCTTTGCTGAAGTAACAATGTCTTTTTTCTTCTTTCTCAGAAATGTTATCTGCGGTCAGCTTCAGTGTCTCGCAACCAAATCAACCCCCTTTGTCGATTACGGCGCAAATTATACCAAAGTAACACTTGATAGTGGAGATAAATGCAGGTAAGGAATAAATGATATCACAGTGAAGAGTCGATACACTCGCCAGAAAAAATGGTATATATGCTAAGCAGGAATCAAACCCACGTCTCCCTGTTTTCTAGTCAGGAGCGCTATTCACTACACCATCAGGAATCACCACGCTGGCAACGTAGCAGTTGAGTTGATTAATGCGTGAGGATTCTTAGGTCCAATTTTTTTCCAATAAATGAAATGCAAGTATTTAGCATTCATTACACCGAGCGATGGTGATACTTTATCAGTAAGTAAGATAGTGCGATGCTGGTTTAAAGCTGTTTTCTATCCCCGTTCAAACATCATATTATTACATTATTAAGGATGTTGTTATTTTATCATGTCAGTGCTGCCAAGCTGAAGCATGGAGATGTTGTAGGACGTGGTATGGTTGCATTTGGCACAAAGTGCGGAGACGGAAAGGTTTGTGCTTTGTAAAGAGTCTCAATTAAGACTAGATAAGATTACTTTAGCCATCAGCCATTAACCGGAAAAAGTTTCAAAAAAAGCTTTTTCTAACCAGCTCTTTAAGCATTTTTTCTAAAGTTCCGAAAAACTTGCCTCAAGTTCCGGTATTTCTGAAGAATCCACTCGATGCCGTGTACAACAAAGAATGTAGCAATGTTTTAAAGTTCAACTAAAACTTAAAAAATTATCGTCTAACTGAAACAATACTTATTAATAATGGTAATTGAATTGAGTAAAGTGCAGTTTGGATTGAATAATGCGCATGGTTTCAAAATTGAGCGAGGGCGCAGTGCGAGTTTGATTTGAATTCACAAGTAAGATTTTAAAATAAATCAATTTTATCCCTTTAAAATATATATATATATATATA
>JAOBYJ020120084.1:0-10228 GCA_025403565.2 Palythoa heliodiscus | reverse complement strand
TTTTTAAAATTAGTGATATAAGTTATAGTGGTAGAAGTTATATGAACCCTAGTTTTATATTAATTTTTTAATCTTTCAGTGTAAAGCGCTTAGAGCTTATGTATAAGCGCTATAGAAATACTTATTATTATTATTATTATAGTACTTCATCGATAGAAAAAAAAGTAGTCCATCAATCCAAAGATCTTCGATCATCTACCATGATGTTTTACGTATCGATTATCATACTCAAAACGCTGATTTGCCAAAGATGTGATATTTCAAGGGTGCGTTCGTTTGGAAATTTTCCAGATTAGGAGTAATTTTTAGAATAAGCCAGAATTTTTGAATTACCATTTTCCAAACGAACAATTATTCCAAGTAATTGACATATTCTTACGCGCGCGCAGTCCTTTGCATTTCAGTTCAACAGATTTATTAAAAACGGATCCCGGAACAAAAATACAACAACAAAAACGGCGTCATGTTAAAACAGATGGATGCCATTTTGTTGTTGTTGTCTTTCAGATTAGTGCAGTGACGTCACTATTACGGATTACTCCGACTGTTCTGATATCAAGAGCAGAATGACTGGAAGAACATTCCAAGTAATCCAAAATCAAAACAGCTGCCAATCGAACGACTCTTTCAAGAAATCCGAGTATTCCCTTTCCGGAAATGTCCCAAACGAACGACAAGATACTAATCTAGCAGACGTTAACGAGTTTTATGAGAACTATTCAAAAACACCAGCGATGTAAACGGATTTTAGCAAACCATTCTAACAGTCTTCAGCTTTCTAATTTCATGAATTACAATGCCCGTAAATAGATACGCATTATGTGTAGTGATAAGGTCAATTTCGTTTTGTTTGCGGCGTGAATAATAGCGGGTAGGTCATATAGGCGAATCTTTTCTAACGTCATCGAAAGAACGAAAATAAAAAAGAATTGAATTTAAAACTCGAAAAAGGCAAAGAAAGTGAGCTCCACGCAGAAAGTTTCGATTCTATTACTACACATGCAGTTTAAAAGAAGATATCGGTGCCCGAAAATCGCAAAACCACTGGGGTCAAAACCGATAATGAGTTTTTACATTCTTTGTAAAATTTCCATTTTTTAAAAACGTATTACAGGAACAGTGTCTCATGCTTTCAGAAGAAGCTTGTTTTGGAAAGCTTTGTTAATATCCACAACTTCTCATCTTGTATCTCCACTAGAAAGACAGGTACTTATGTTAATGAAGCAAATCTCGTAAACAACGTATTACCAGCCTTAATGCATCGGTCTGACTACAATTACTATCTCCGCCGTATCTTAAACGTCACTTTTCCAAATGGCAGTTCTCTTAACATGTTCACAGCGTCCACCTGGCTCATATTTGTCACACTTTTCCCATTCACACCAAGAATTTCATCTCCACTCTGCAGAAGTTTGCTATGCCCAGCAACACTGTTTTTAAACACGTCTTTGATATATAACGGTGCATCTCCATATAAGGAATCGCGGCCCCCAACGAAGCTAAATCCAAGCCCGGACGCGCCTTTGTGCAACTCAACTTCCGTTTCAAAGGGTTCTGATGGCGTTTTTTGTATTAAGTATTTAAGGGATTTTTTACTTCCATTGGAAAATAGCCGCTTCTTTAGACGGTGGTATGTTCCTTCTGATACCTGGTTATTATAAGTAGGAGGAACGTTGCTAGGAGACTCCTTGGAGGGCGACTTCCTGTTAATAGTGTTCTTCTTTATTGTTACGTCATCGACAACCGGCCACGCGTCATTTTCAAAGTTTTTCTTGTCTGTTATGTTACTCATAGATTTTGAACGAAAGCGAGGATTTCTGGGACGTGACAGAACAATGGACACATGATTCGGAGTGTCCTTTAGAAATTGAATAACCTCGTTGTTAGTCATTCCCTTAAAGCTTTTACCATTGACCGACAAAACTGTGTCCCCTCGTTTCACACGCCCATCCTTAGCCGCTACTCCTGACACCTGCCGAACCTGTACAATAATAACAACAATAACAAAACCAATAATTACAAACATAATAACCCATTTTTATTAATGTACCTGGGACACTGTTAAACTAAAATAAAAAAAATACAAAATTCACAAAACGCACGATCTGATTGGTGGAGAGTCGCGGAATAATTGGAGTACAGACCATGGATGAGTTCCGCCAATTATCATAAGAGGATGACCATTTTGTAAAGTTTTAAGAAATGATTAAAAAATTAGATAGTTTTAGCTATGTGGAATTGGGTCTCGGCAGGGGTAATACCTTCCATGCATGCCAAAAGCACACTTTAATTTCACATAAACTAAAATATTGATCCTAAAAAAACGTCACAGCAATAATGCCATGGCAACATTTTACATGAAACAAAGACAAATAGGGATATTTCATATAAACTGTTAAAATAGTTCCTTTTTAGTGTTAAAAACTGCTTTTAAGGACAAAGACACATTTTCAAAGAAATTTCTTTGTGAAATCAAACACAAAACTTACCCTAATGTCGTCACCCATGTCTTCGCCGCCTACCACACTCAGTCCCAGTCCCTGACGACCGTCCCTTTGAAAATCAACAGTGACGATCTCAAATTCGTCATCACTGACCGCCCAGCGCACGTTTTTACTAGCAACAACCTTCGCCTCACTTTCAAGCTGGTTTTGCTCAACTTTAGTCTCATTGTCATCTGGTATTCCATCAATAATAGTTACTGGAACGTCGTTGAGACAAAGGTTTAGAGTTGGACTGTCCGGTTCTTCGCGGTACGTTGGACCAAAACCTGGATCATCCAAAGGTCCGTTTAGAGAAGCAAACAAGTCCTCATCAGAATTTGGAGTGCCAAATGAAGAGAAACAAATTGAATGTGGCCGTGGCTTTAGCTCAACATCATTTTTCGAACTGAGTGTGAGCTCTGATGATGCTTTCGTTAACGTACTGGTGTCAACCGCTGAAGAGAACACTGGCTCATCTCTCAATTTCTTTGATTTTCTGGCTGGGAGTTCGTTGTATTCAATGCTATTTAATGTACGGTCTTTCTTACGTGCCACGGTTAACTTGACCAAGGGAGGCGTCTGTTTAAGCATTGTTAATGCTTCAGCGTGTGTCACGCCTACAAGTGCCTGATTATTGACTTCAATCAGCTGATCGCCCACTTGCAAGCGATTGCATTTTTCGGCTGGGGATCCTGGTTGAACACCCTTAACATATAACATTCCTAAAGCAGTGTCCATTCCGCCTATGATCATGAGACCAATCGACTGTTGTTCCTTCAACAGCTTTACGCCAAGAGAAGAAACGATATTAGATATTACAGGCTTACCAAATTCTTTGGATGACAATATTCGTATCAACATGGTTACCTATTCTGTCCAACACGATGTAAACAAATATACCAAATCATGTTTGTTAAATTTCTTTAGGCTCTAAAATGTAGAGTATTTTCTGAAACTTATCTTATTCTTTCGGCCCTAAAGACAACTTAAATGTATACTTTGATTAGAAAGTGCTGTCGAGCTAAAACCAGAGTTTTCTCTATTACAATCTTTGCAAAGGCGCAGATTTGAAGAAATTTTTCGCAATAATGTAATTTAAAAGAAAAAAAAGCAACAGCAGTCGAATAGATAGTAGGGACTTTACGCAACGAGGAGCGCAACGCCAACGACGGCGGCTCAGAAAAATGTATTTCTGATTTGCTCTTTACTTCTTATTGCGCTTCATTATGGTTTGGTTTTCTCCACCTTAAGACTTGTGAATAGTAATCGACTATAAGTTGCTCCTTGAGGCTAAACTAACACTGTGAACATTTTCGTTATCACGTCCTCGTAGTCCCCAGAACTCCAAAAAAGGTCTTTTCACGTTCTGTTTCTAGCGACAACGACGTGCAGGTGCTCAGCTCGATGCATTCCAACGTGCAGTTATTGTATTTACTATAGTTCTTTTTCGTCATCGTCAGCGTCGTCGTCCTCGCTGCGTAATGAGCGGACGCTTTGGCGACTGCCAATCGTCATTCTCAACAAATGTGATATAATGATAAAAGACTCTGTCGTTGTTTCAAGAAAAATAGCTGTGTTTTAGATATAAGGTGATACACCGTAAGAAAAACTAGGTTAACATTTCGGACCTAAGTCCTTTGTCTGAAACGTCAGTAAGAATTTTTCTCACAGTGTATTAATTTATATCAACAACACAACTGTCATTCTCAACGGGTGACTGGAATTTTATATTCACAAACATCGGAAACTACGTACATTATTAAAACTACGTATGAATTATTACTATACTTGAAAATTTTGGCGTAACCGAATCTGTTTCAATATTGAAAGAGGGTCTAAATAATTCTATAAATAAAATTTCAAATGGTCGAAGGAGCAGTAATTAGTCAAAACTTTGATGTAGATCAGTAATATATTGAAATTCACATGTTTCGGCATATCGCCTTTTTCTATTTATATGCTATGCTTTTTCTATTTAAATGCGTACCGTTTTCTATTTATATGCAATGTGGAATCGCTTGATTTTATTTTGATGATGGCATGCGACATGCCGAAACATGTTAATTTCAATATATTATGGATCTGCATCAAGGTTTAAACAAAATTTCATAAATCAGACAATCAAGCTGGGTTTTAATTATTTATAGATTTTATGTTTTAACAAGATGGCGTGCTTGGCGAAGTGGCAAGATTGCTGCATTCCAGCCACAAGATCCCGGGTTCAAATCCCGGCTCTGCCGAGCATTGAACATTTTTGTGACCTTTCTACTAAATTCAAGTCAGCTTTCAATCCTTAGGAGGTTGGTAAAATGAGTATCAGCTTCTGCTGGGGGCAAACTTGCGATGGTTTAGTGTCCCGTCCAGGGGGAGTTAATGACTCTCATCCGCTTAAGACCAAAGAAACCGGAGATATGCATCGACCCTATCGGACGACTTACGCTCGTAAACGGATGTAGAAACAGAATTTTACATTTTTATATTCATGTTTCGTTTACCCTACCTCCACTGTGATGAGTCCCTCCTCCGGATCTTCGGCTTCTTGGTTACGGGCATTAACCAAGCCTTGTATGTTCTCCATGATGCATGGACTGTTTTGTAGTACCTCTGTCTTGTTTTCACGGTTGCCAAAAAAACCTTCAGGAGATATCTGGGGAAGAGATGACGAGCGCCGACGAAAGGGACCTGGAGGCCTTTTACTACTTGGTGGCAAATTCACTGTAGGTGGCATCAACTTTGCAATAAGCTGGTCAATTTCTTCCTTGCTTGGCATCCTACGCTTCTTGGAATCCGTCTGAGAGAAACTAGCACTCTTGACAAGCTTGCTCCCAGGACTAAGTCTGTTGGGGTCGATTTGCGAATCAAGAGGTTGAAATAAATGGAAACTGTCAAAACTTGAGCGCCTACGAGCGAGAGACCTCTTTGGTATATCATTTGTAGATTGAGTGGCGTTAAGGTTCCGGCTTGAATCAGTTAAAGTAACGACGCCAGAGTTATTCTCATCATAGGTTGTTGATGTAAGTGATGCTCCAAGTGACAATTTCTCTTTCTGTAACACCGCTATATGGTCTGCTTGCTTAGGATTACATGGTTGATATTCCTTTGTTATGCCTGAATCTTGCTTTTCTCTTCTAATGGGCAATTTTGGCAGTAGTTTTAACTTTACTGAGTCTGGAAATAACTTCCTATTTTGTTTAACTTTGTTGTCTGCCATGATTTGTAAATCTAAGCTTTCATCACCTTCAGGCTCATCCCAGGAATCGTCGCTACTGTCATCAAATCCTGACTCGTGCCAGTGCTCTTCCACATGTTCACTTGTTTCTTCCCATTCCTCTTGCATACTCTCTTCCACACTAACGTGTGTCATAGTAACAATCTCTTGCTGCTCATTTTCTAGTGTATCTGTAACTGAGCCCGTGGCTTGGCTGGATGTGTGGGACGGTAGGGGAGGCAAGGGCTTAAAATTAAGTCTGCTAGCTTGCAAATCAGATAGGAGTTCCTCTTTTTCAAAAAGATTTTCCTTTTGACGCGATGTTAACTCTAAAATAGGTTTGACCTCAGAAGCCTGCATCCCGACCTCGAACACATCATTACTATTTTCATTAAAAGTTTGTTGGGGTACAGTTGGTAATGGTTTGCACATATTTGCTGAGTTAACAATTTCGGAATCACTTTTTTCTGTGACAACATCCTCGCAGCTGAAAGAAGGAGGCGCCTTAGTAACGCTTGGTGGGGGAGAAGGTTTAAAGGTAGGTGGCGTGTGATCTGACACCTCTTCACATTTCTCGTACTCAGTAGTTGTTGATAAACTACAGCTAACACCACCATCAAACTTTTCATCCTTCGGTTCTTCATCTGCCCAAACTGCTTTCCTGACACGACTTGCTTGCAGTGATGAATCTGGGTTTTTACTCTTACTTGAAGCTTTAATATTCACCTTAAGGAGATCTGGTTTTGTCGGTAGAGGTGGTTTGTTCGCCTGACATGGTTTTAGCTTCTTCCGGGCATCAGCGAGAATAGGGTTAGGAGATACGAATGATTCCTTGCCCTCTTCTGTTTTTGGGGCTTTTGGAGGAATTTGTTCTACATTCGCTTCCTTGCGACATGCTAAGGTCTCACTGAGCTCGTTCTTGATAGGATCAAATAAGTGTTTGCTGGAAAATACCGTTTTCTTTGATTCTACCTGTTCGTATACTGACACAAAATCACCATCCTGAGAGAAATCGTCTTTCATATTGTTGGAAGAAATTTTACTATTAAACGGATCCTTCTGACTAAACGCTTGCTCTAACTCAGTCACCTTCGTGCAAACAGACAACTCGTCCATTACCGAAGCGTATATTTCAGTTTTTGTCTCCTTTTCATAATTTTCCTGTTCAAAACTGTCACTCATCTCCACAGGGGGAGGGAGTGGAGGCGGGGGTGGTACAAGGGATGACCTCTGTTTTCTTCTTTGTTTTTCTTCTTTTGTCAATTTTGGTGATCGAGTTCTGCCACTCGTTGGAGACATTGTAGGTGAAATGTTATTACGTGTTTCTAATGGTGAAGACGCACGAGGTTCATACATTGGACTCTCATCTTTGTTTGTTACTTTAATGTTCTCAGAATGATCAGAACTGTTTTTGGTCGAACTTGTTGAGAACGAGAGTGAAATTCCAGTTTGAACTGGTCGAACTTCCTCATATATACCGTCTGGCACTGTCGGTGTTTCTTTTACTGGGGCAGATGGAGGCGGTGGAGCACGACGCTTTTTAGAATGGACATCATTATTTACAGAAACTTCAATAGCAGGTGAAAGTCTGGCATTTATAGATTTTTGCATGGGCAAAGATGATTTTGAACTCTTTTCTTTGTTATGAGTTTTAACTTTTAGCAGAGTTCTAAAGTTCTTCTTGTCTGTTTTAGATGGCCGTTCTTCTGATCTTGAACGAGTTTTAGGTCCAAACAATCTTTTTTTCCACGATCGTGGTTCTTCTTTAGTTGAAGAAAGCGGTGTTGTGTTTTCTGGAGACGAAAGTTTTGAGTTTGTGTCAGTACTGGCTTTTCTATCAATACGCGGGAGACGACCTACTCTACTCTCAGTCTTCGGCTGTGACGAGACGGATGTGAGCAAAACAGGTTTTACGTCAGCAACTACAGATTGACTTCTCTGTTTCGATGCATATGGTGGTGGTTTTGGCGGTGGGGTGCGTTTCTTAATCTCCTTGGCATTAGCAACTGTCGATTGCTGCAAGTTGTCCTGAGCTGAAACGTTTAAAATCGATTCGGTTCGCCTATCATGATAACTTTCTTCTTGCACTAAATTTTCATCAAGCTGTTGTGGTGAAACTTCTTTTTGGCCGAGTTGAACGTCCGATTTAGTTTGTTTACAAAAACCGTCTGATTTATTTGATCCAGAATCCTCCTCATCCAGAAAGGCCCATGGCGATTCCTGTCGCTCAAATTCCAAGAAAGCTTCCAAAGCAGTAAAAGAGTCATCAGCATCAGCACTCATTTCTGGGCTGGTGTCTTGGCCTTTTTTTGAACTAGGGGGAGAATTCTCAATTCCTTGCAAAGCACATTCAGTTTTACTTATTTCAGGAGAGTCATTCTCCTCAGCTGTTGCAGAGGGTGCATCATTGGCTTTCAACTCTTCTACTGCAATCACCTCATCCAAGAAATCTAGTTCATTTTTGAGTCCCCCTGGTGAGTGTACAATTTCATGCGTTACCGGGGGGAGGGGTGGAGAACTATCTTGGTTATTCTTTAATGACAAACTAAGTGACGAGGCGGCAGGTGGGAAATTGGACTTTGATACCTCCTGTTGATTTGCCTTCCTTGATCGCGGTGGTTTAGGCGGAGGGATTACTAAACATAGTTCGTAATCGTTATGCTGCTCTTCACTGTATACAAGGGCTTGAGGATCTACAGGAACGTTTTCTTGCCTTATAAAGTCAGGTCTCGGTGGCGGTGGAGCAGGCGGTAGGCTTGCCAGGTCGTCGACTTCTGTAGTTTCTAACTGAACATGTTTAAGGTCTTTTTCGTGACAATGTTGCAAAGAAGAATCCTTTGGAAATTCCTCTCGCAAAACACGCTTTGGTTTTGGTGGTGGAGGTGCAGGAGGAAGGCTTTCAAGATCATCCTGAACGGTTACAACGGACAACAAATCATCGTCTTTTTTCTGGTCGCTGTTCAGCAGCGAAACGTTTTTGAATAGGTTTCCATAGCTTTCTTCTGAGAAGGAAGGTTCTTTCCGTAAATTCTCTACATCACTCAGTGCATCACTCTCATCAGTTCCATCTCTGAAAAACAGTGGTGGGCTAAGCATGTTCTTCTTTGGCGGCAATGGCAATGATTGATTTTTAATAGACAGTTTTTCTCTGGTGGTAATTTCAGCATCATCACTGAAGATGCTTGGAGGTGAGACAATTTTATCATTTAATATCGATAAAACACTTTCAGATAAACGTAAAGTGGTCTTAACATTATCTTCAGCATGATTGTTGGAAGGCGGCAACCCTGACGGGGGCGGGGGAGCAGGCGGAAGACTCTCAGTATCGTCATCAAATAAGCTAGGTGGAGATAACAGTTTCTCAGTAACATTGTCTTCATCATGTGCACTTGGTACATGTACTTCACAAGAAAGAGTAGTTCTAGGTGCCGGAAAATTTAGACTCTCAGAAAACCGAACTACCTCAATGTCATCTTCTTTTTCACCTGAAGACGATTGAGCATTCAACTCTGATAGAGTATCCCCTTCGGAAAATGCCTTTAATGACAATGGCAGAGGGCTTGATAGATTATTTTTTACCCTGATATCACAAATCACCTTATCAGCACATTTTTCCATCGCAGAGTAGTCCATGAAATCATATTCATTTACATTTTCTTCCACTGCAGGTGGGGGAGCAGATGACAGGCTTAGTGCAGACCATTCAGTCATTTCAATATCACTGTCCTCGCCAAAACAACTATCAGAAGAACATGAAAGCTGTGTTGGTTCGACAAAATAGTCTGCAGATTGAGAAGAATGAGACGACTTGGATTCTGTTGAAACACCTACAGAACTGGAAACACTCAAAGAAGTAACTTGTAGGGTATTTGGATGAGGACTTGACAAATCTGATTGGACGAAAGATTTTACATCGCAGCTTTCAGCTTGGCTTAGCAACGTACTTGGTTGAGCAACTAATCTGACCTCTCCTGGGGGACAGAGGTCTACGAGTTTCTGTACTTCAGTTGGTGATTTTCCCGTGCAGTAGGTGTCATTGAGGGATATCAGAATATCTCCAACTCTAAAGATGAATAAAATATAAAGTCATGATTTAAACTGTGTTATTTGTAAAAAAATTTGAACAGTAGTAAGTTAACAAACAAACAAACAAAAACTTTTCCGTTTCCTTGATAGTAATAACAGGTAAGTAGGCAATAAAAGGTTTTCGGTTTCCTAATTTATTGAGAGTTTTCTAAAAGATAGAAAGTGGACAATAAAAATATCAGATAAGAAAGTGGACGATAAAAATAATTTAGCAGTAAGTAATTAAATTTGAAAAAAGATAAGTTATTTTATGAATCAGCATTTTGCGGAACTTGTAGCTCCAAGTCGATTACTGACTCTTAATCCTGGATGTCTTTATACAGAGTCCAGTGACCATACTGGATGCCAAATATCGATTAATCTCAGTCAGATTTTGGTATGTGGGCCAGCTCACATCCTCAAATAATTAGAATCATTCATTAAATATAGTTGACGGGAGAGGGCGGGGGTG
>JAOBYJ020119980.1:0-10230 GCA_025403565.2 Palythoa heliodiscus | reverse complement strand
AAGTGCCACTTTTGTTTTCTGTTTAATGTGATTATTAAAGAAAAAGTTGCTTTGATTTAGCATTTCTTGTTCACTTTTGGAGGCACAAACAATACAGCATTTTTTAAACATGTGAACAGGGATGGCATTAGTTTAAAAACTGTGCATTTTCTGCAAAATGACTATAAAAATGCATTATGCAAAAATAAATGTGTGCCAAGGACACTGAGCTGAGATTAATTCCAATTTTGCTTTCAAAGTGAACTTGATTGTTTTAGATTTTGTTTCGTCCAATTTTCTGATTTTGTATTTTATCATTTGTCATGAGATTTTACTTAGTGGCCCAGCAACGTGAAAGACCTGCTTTAATTTGCAATGCAAAAAACCTGTACTTATGCAATCACCTTTTTGAATCAGATTGGTGACACTTGCAGTTAGGGTAGGCAACAATACAGGATTAGTGTCTCTTTACAGGTTGTCAGCAAAGGAAAGTTTGGGTAGTTAGTGTATATAGGACTCGAAAATAACATTCAGCAGCACCAAAGTGTCCCAGGACTCTTTGAAAAAATATCTAATGCCATCCCTAGTGAAGATATCAATTTTTTTGCTCAGAAGAAATATAGGTATTTCATTGATTATCTACAATAATTGTTATTAAAAATGTAAATCCCCACCAGTCAATTGCAGTCTTTTAATTTTTTCTTTGATTTCTATTCTGCTATTATCATCTACAAGTGGTTATTAGTGGTTTTCAGTGAGATATTAGCACTTTTCTGAATGGTGAATTGCTGCTGTAATCTTTTCCAGGTTACCATGGAGGTGGTGGAGAGTGGTCGAACAAATGTTATCACTGGACACTGGGACCCCACCATTCAAGATTTGCTGGTACTCAATACAGAAACTCCCAAAGGTGAACTAATAATAATCCAAGAAAATGATTGACATAATGCTTTTACTGATTTGTGATGATGATGATGGTGATGATTATGATTATGATGATGATGATGATGGTGATGATTATGATGATTATGATGATGATGATGATGATGATGATGATGGTGATGGTGATGATTATGATAATGATAATGATGATGATAACAATGAGTGATGATGATGATGATGATAAAATGATGATCAATGATGATAGTGGATATAAGCATGTCTGTCGATGATGAAATGGTCAGTGGTTGTGATAACTATATTTAATTCTGTTTAGGTTAAAAGTGTTTAAAAAATTTTTTACTTTACCTGTTGATGATGATCATGTTGCCTATATTTATTCAGTGATAATGTGCTTTTTAACATGGAAACAGACAAGAGACCAAATCACTGCCTATGTCAACATTTATTTAGAAACTCTTTCTAGAGATTCATTATATTTATAATATCCCTCATTAATGTTTCTCCTGTATTTTGACGTTGTAGATACACGTGTGTTTGTAACTGTGGCTGTGGATTTAGTAGTAACTGGTATCTCAGAGCCAGTCAGATTTATCAAGGAAACTAAAGCCAGGATCTTTCCAACTGCGGAGAATTTCTGGAGCATCAGTAAGCCGAAGTGTACTGAAACATACATCTTAGAACTAAAAGAAGTAAGTATTCTTGTTAATTGGATGGGGTAAGCTATTACTTTAAGCTTGACTTTTTTAACTTACAAACCAATTACGAAATTCTTATTAACTCAACATAGAAATCTCAGCGTTGCTAACATCATTTCATTGAAATCCTTCCACAATCCAGGTGTAAATCAAAGACGTAATCATATCAGTCATTAAATAATATCAATTTTATATTTTACTCTGTTGAGGTTGGTAAAATTCTAACTACCCCTCATATGAAATTTTATCTGTTCTAATGTGTGACAATTTTCAGTTGTCTCTTGGCAGTTTACGGCTTTTAACATTTTGAGCTTGAGTCAGAATTTACATTAATTTTTTGAACCTGATGATATTGTGCGCCACATTAAAAAAATCATCATCGTTTTAATTTTTCTTTAAAACATTACGTAAGACTTGCCAGTAAAGCTAATAATAAATCTTAATGCATTTATAATTTCGTTTGTTTAACATTTTTTCGAGATTGTTATCTGATCACTCTTTCCAAGGTTACTGATGAAAGTGGCCAGAAAGGTTACGAGGTAAAATGCCTTCAACCTGAGGCTGTGGTTCTTGGTGCACGGTCTGTTAGCCCACCTTTGGCAAACAGTGGCAACAAGAGTTCAGAAGGTAAAAGAGGTATTCCTGCATAAACAGTATTATCATTTGATGGAATTTTACTTCTTTCTCATTGGTCCAGGCCCACTACGTGACCTACAAATAACTGCCTGCAAATTATGACTCTACTCATGCACATTATGGTAGAGATAAGAAAATTAGTCGCATTTGCCTCTGCCATTTGCCTGTAAACAGTTTCGCTTCACAGTCTTTAATTGCTCTCATGGAAAAACAGAGAAGGAGAAGGCCCAGTAAACATGAAATCAAGATGATGGCGGTTCAGAGTTTGTGTATGAAAAACTACTGCATTTACTAATTACTATAAAACCAAGTTCTGTTGACCCTTTTGCCTTTGACCTTGCAATTAAAAGCACAATTTACTTTCGGACTTTTTTGCATAGCAATGGCGAAACAAAATGCAAATGTTTTTTATAAAAAAAAGTCATTCCAGATGACAAGAACAACATCATTAATTTTGATTATAAATAGCTGGGTGTTGAATTTCGGCCTGTGCAATCATTGGCTGGTTTCCTTCATGGATGTGAACGGTTCAACGCTTCTACGTAAACAGCACTGAAAGTATCATGGGGTTAAAACCGTCATTTTTTCTGTTTCTGCTTTTTGACATATTTTGGAACTTCAAAAACCTTATTCTTCCTTAATATTTGTGCGATGAAGCTAAAATTTGGTAAGTAGCCAAGGACAATACTCATATGAAAAATTTATTATTTCTATATTTCTTTCTTTCTCAGTTTTGTTT
Source organism: Palythoa heliodiscus (assembly GCA_025403565.2). Lineage (NCBI taxonomy): Eukaryota > Metazoa > Cnidaria > Anthozoa > Zoantharia > Sphenopidae > Palythoa > Palythoa heliodiscus. The sequence goes on along the minus strand of JAOBYJ020119980.1, from coordinate 7,278 downwards.
TAAAATTATTTGTTATTTACAGTTTTTCTCCAATTGTAAGCAATAAATTTTATTTGTTTGACTGAAAACATTGGCCAGATTTTGAAACTCCAAAGTTGGCATTAAATTACTAACAATTAAACAAAAAATGCAGACACGATTTTTGAGCCCAACATGTGGTAAGTAGATACCAAAAGAGAACGGTACAGTTTACTCTAAGTGTCAGGAGAAGAAACTCCGCAGATTGTAGGCTAAAACTGTCTGAAAAAAAGAATTTCGGCTGTGCTACCTTTATCTATGTCATCATGGTCAGACAACTTGATCTCATGGTCAGATGACAAAAATAAAAACAGCAAGAAAGTGGCAACACTGTAGCAAAAGTGTAGCAAAAAAGTAGCAAACACTCAAGTGTGGCAGAAAAAGTACCAAGAATTATGGCAGAGAACCAAACGAAGTGATGGGCCACCATACAAAAGGGTGTTGCAAGCAGAATATCATGATGCACCTTGTTTTTGAGTGACTCTCTATCCAATAGCTTGCTTGCTCCTTCCTAACTATACACAATTGTTTGAGATTATACATTAAATAACATTCTGAACCTTTGCTACTGACCTACTCATTAAGAAACTTTGTCATCACCAGATGATGAAGATGATGATGAACCGCTGTTATCAGGGTCAGGACAAGTTCAGAAGGAGTGCTCGGAGGAAGAGCTGTGCAGCTGGTCTGAACTGCTCTCCAAATGGAAAGACATTGCTGTCCGGCCTAAGCAGGTCAATGCTCTTGTCCGAAAGGTATGGAAATTGGTTTAAAAGCTTTCAGCATGCCTGAAACATTGTTTTGATTTCTAAACTCCATTCATAAAGGCGTTACATATGCTTAGAATTCAGGAAAAAAGACATTATCAACTTATATCGGACAACAATTTTTAAAAGATTGTGTGCCCAATTCCTTTCTTGCATGCAAAGGCTGTGATAGAGTGTATCCAAAGAATTTTTATATTTCATAAGAACGATAAATGATTTCTTATTAAGATGAATCTTATGCTTGTTCGCTCAGAGTTCTGTGTTATATCATCTGTGTAATTGTGCTATTGCTCTTTTACGATCTTTGACACACGTTGTTTGTCATAATGTAAGCACTAGGACCTGTGTGTCTTCCTGGTTATGAAACCCTTTTCAAGATCCTTTTAGAAGAGACTAAATTTTATTATCAAACAGAATCACTGGTTGAATATTCTGTTTTTTCCCTGACAGCCATGCATACAAACTGCCATGGGTAGTTGTTTTAAAAACTTATTTTAATGTATTAGCTTTAAGGACATTGCATTGTTTAAAGTTAAGTCACAGAATATAGATGTTGCTTCATAATATTCAGTAAAGAGAGTTCACCATTTTTGTAGGGAGTCCCTGATCAACTGAGGGGTCACATCTGGCAGATGTTAGCCAAAGTTGATGAGAATGATGAAATGTTGCAGAGTTACAAGCATCTTATCAAAAAAGTAAAGTGGTTTTCTGTTATTTCAAGTTACTGTATTGCTTGAAATTATATTTGACAAAAGAATCTACGTAGATGAATACATGATGTTTTTGAATGGAAATACTAAACAGCATTTCTTTCACATTTGAGTACATTTGTAAAGGCATGGAATTAGCATTTTTGGGCTACTTGTCTCCAAAATATTCCAAAACTTTAGTCGCCACTTATTTGAAACAAGTGAAACATTTTATACAATATCTATTTTCTAAAGAAGCTCCATTCAATATCTGCCATTCATAAAAATGTAAACTTAATGCAGCCAACAATGGAAAGAGAAAACAGTCTTTCCATTTTTGAGTTAGAATCACTACAATAGCGTCTTTATGGTTGCTACTAGGCCTTATATGTTCATTTTGCCATAATTTATGAACAAAAATTCCAAATCATAAATAAAAAGATATACCCTTTTCATATAATTCTTTACACCCTTATTTTCATAGGAATTCATTGTAAGAGAAACAAATTTCATTAATTGCTTTATCCAGCCCAACCAGTATTTAATGGACTAGCAGATGATGCCCAAGTACTGTAGATAGTACCAGTAAGATAACTCGGTTGAGATTAAACGTCAAAACTCACAACCTGTTCGCTGTAGGAATCATCAGCAGAGCAAGTTATTATGTGGGATATGCATAGAACTTTCCCAGCGCATGAGTTCTTTAAAGACAGTGGAGGAGATGGACAATCCAGTCTGTACAGAATCAGTAAGGTTAGTTTTATATAATTATATAATAACCCAAGTTATTCTCCCATTTTGATTGGTTCTCGACCATGATCTATTAGAGGACAGATGCACGATTGACATCACCATCACAAAGTTTAATTTTTTTATTATATAACAAGTAGATTCCGGACTGAAGCAGCGCCTCAGCGTCTTCGACTAGTTCTGTGATAAGCGCCAAATCATCCGCAAAGTCAAGATCTGTTAGGTGCTGTACCAGGTGTTTTTCAACTACGCCTGGGTTGGATCTGTAGACCCCTGTTGTTCAAATTGTTAAGGGATAGGCGAAGTATGTTGTCAAGGATGAATGGGGCAAGAGTACCCCAGCTGTGATCTCGAAAAACTCTGTCTTTCTATCTGGTGTGATGACAGTAGCCTCAGTATTAATATATAATGCCTTTATAGTCTCAACAAAGGGTTCGGGAATTCCATAGAGTGGGAGAATGTCGAATATGGCTTGTCTTATCGAATCAAATGCCTTACAGAAGTCTACTAAGCATAACGTAAATTCCTTGTTGTAACTCCGCATTTCTTCAATGCTGCGCCTTGGGGATAGGATTTGAGAGAGTGTTGAACGTCCTTTGCTGAATCCATTTTGGTTTTTGTGCAGCAAAGCATCGTAATAGGAGCTTGTTGTAGACCTTGGAAGCTATCAGAGACAATGATATGCCTCGATAGTTTGATGATAGGGTCAGATCTCCTATTTTTGGGTAGGGGAGTGATACCGGTTTTCCACCATAATGATGGAGGGTTAAGGTGGAGAAATATGTGGTTGCAGATGTGCAGCAACAGGTCGTGGAAGGTTGGATCTTTCCAGATAAGCACGGAAATATTGTTAAGACCTGGCGACGATTGGTCTTTTAAGGTACTGGTTACTGCTTTGAGCTCTTTCATGGTGAAGGATTCCGTGCTTATGTTCAGGGTGTCGGCAATCTGGTTCTTTGGTAGCTCTTGGTCTTCCGAGGTTGTTGGAATTACACCTTGGAGGATTTTGAAGTATTCTAACCAGCTCTTTTTCCTTTCCGATGAAGAGCCCCCTTTTACATGAATTAATGGTTTGCTCTTGCACCCCGTAAGGTCTTTGATAGTATCCCAGGCAGTGACATGCTGATGGTCTGCATTTTTGGCTGGTAGTCGGTCAATTTTGCCTCAGATATATTGTGCTTCTGCATTGGCATAGGCTTCGTCGAGCTGCCTCTGAGCTTTGTTCATCTTTCGAAGAAAGGCCACTGATGGTTTACCCTGATGTTGTATTCTTGTGGCGATGAGGGCATTTTGTGCTTCCTTAACCAAAAAGTGAGCGCTTAGTGGCAGGGATGTTTTGCTTCTTCTTTATGAGTAGAGTTGATAGCGCAACATCCTTAGTGCATTTGTTGATGTTATTATAAATTGTCTTGGTTGTGAAAGAGCGTCATAACGGTTTCTCACATCAATAACAAATTGTTGACGGATGGTTGTGTTTGAGGAAACCAGCTTCCAGTCGATGTTTTTCATTGGGTTAGAGTCTAGCCTTTTAGACGATCTAAGACTTAAGCAATTGGTACAGGAGATGATACGATGACCTAATTCTGAGTCTGGAAAGTCGAGGCAAGGATCGAGAAAAAGCCTGGAAAAAGTCTGGAACTGTGCTTTAAAATATCAGTACGTGTATCAGTATCTGTTCATGGTTGGCAGAATCAGAATACTATTGAGACTCTTATTGGAACCATTATAAGGATGCATAAGATACTAGTTTACTATGATTACCCAGGCTTATGAAGGGGATAAAAAGGAGGGTAACTAATTTTCATCCAAGGATTAAGGGGTGGGATACCTTTAATTTTGTTTAACTAGGAAGGGTGTGCCAATTAAATTGTATCTTCTTGAAAAATCGATTTTTCCAGCCCACCATTTCATGTACTTTATGATCGTTTTCTAAATAAACCTGTTAACAAACTGAAGGAAAGAGGGTGAGATTGAATAGAACTAATAATACTGTAGATTAAGAAATATGAGCAAGAATGCAGAAAGTTAATTTTTAGGTTAATTAAAGAACAAAGTTAAAATAAATGATAGGATGAGAATCAATTAGAGAAGTTCAAATAAAAGTTGAAAAAAAGAAGTTGGCTGCAAATAATACAAATTAGAGAGCAAAAGAGAATAATGGATTTGAAGGTAACGATCGTTACCGGAAAATTTTTATATCAGAAAGGGTAAGGAAAAAATATGAAAGAAAAAAGTGTCAAAGATGGATGAAAAAAACAAAGGGAGTAAAGAGAGCAAAACAATAAAAGGAATGGAAAGGAAGTGCAACTAGCTTAGGCAATGAAAGAAACAACGAAAGAGTATAAAGGAAACAGAAAGAAACGCAAATTATTGTGAGAACTAAGAGTATTTGTTGTAAAGAAAACTTCACGCATCACACACTGCTGGATTTTAAGGTTACATTGTGTGTTTTATCCCTTATGTTTCTTCGTTGTTTTAAAGTCAAAGTAATAAGACTTTAAATACTAACTTCCCAACTATGGGTTTGCTAAAATTTTGAAACGTTGCTGAATTAGCTTTTAAAGATTATCAAAATGAATGTCAGTTTTATAGGGAATTGGTGATTGGTGATTGGTTCAAAAGTTAGGCTATTCTTGATTTACTTGACAAGGCTTTTGCAGGATTAGTATTTCAAGTTTTAGTTCAGGTTATAATTTTTATGTTTGTTAATGGCTGACATAAAGTATCTTTGCAGGCATATTCAGTTTATGATGAAGAGGTTGGCTACTGCCAGGGGTTTTCATTTGTTTCAGCTGTGCTATTGTTGCATGTAAGTTGGTTTCACTTTTTTAGTTCTCTTACTGTTGATCAATACTATGTAGTTTAAAACAATTATGATTTTGATCTCAGGCAGTTTAGAACTGCCAAAAGTGAAAAATTCTTGTGTTCTACGTGGTATCATGGCATCTCGGATATTGGTTGTGTTCATCTTCTCATTCACGATGATGATGATTAAAAAAATTATGATCACTGGTTTGCTATTTTTCATGACCATGTCTTCCATTACTGTTTCCAGTAGCATCATAATATTATCGACTTTCTTTCTGCTTTTTTTTATCTGGTTTTAGTCTAGTATGTTTTAAAAGGGTTCCTCGGTTATCCAACAATATTAATCTCAAAATGTCTTTTCTTTAACTTGAGTCCACGTTAGCAGCTCAAGTTTGACAATTCTGTGTATATAGCTCACGCCAGGCAGTTTGTTTTGATCATTTCCATAGTTTGAATTTACTTTAAGCCGCCATCTTAAATTATGACGTGTTTCAGTTGCAATGCTAGTCCCCCACTCGTTCATTGCATTTGTTTTTCTTAAGAGTAGAGACTGGCACTACAACCCAATTGTAAGAGTAGAGACTGGCACTACAACCCAAACGCGTCACATTTAGGATGGCGGCACGCAGCAAATTCAAACAATGGAGATGGTCAAAACAAATTGCTTGGTGTAAATTATACAGAGAGTTATCAAATTTGAGCTGCTGACATGGAAACAAGTTAAAAAAAAGTCTTGAGATTAATATTGTTGGACAGCATAGGATCCCTTTAAGTCAATGGTTTATTTAGGTTTTATGTTTTTGAAGCACACTGATGATGAAGAATCTATTTACTGTAATAATCTTAACTTTTCCTTTTTCACAGATGCCAGAGGAGCAGGCATTTGCCCTTTTAGTAAAAATAATGTCAGATTATGGGCTGAGAGATCTTATCAAGAATGATTTTGAAATGCTCCACTTACAGTTTTTCCAGCTGGAGAGGATGATTGAGGTATGGCTGACAATGAATTCCCACATGCCTAGCTGATTGTTAGGAATATATATTGTAAGAACTCTAGCATATTTTGTGAAGTTTTAAGAGTAGTTTATATTAATAGATATCCTGACAAAGATTATTTCACGATTTTTTAGGATACTGTGTAAAATATGCCCCCCAAAGAGCATTTTTTTGGGGAGGATGGGGGCATATTTTACACATGATCACTCGATCAAGTGTAGAATACGCCCCCTCAGTTCACTAACACTTCGAATGTCCCTGATTGACCTTAAATGACATGAGGTTTACTCAAATGTTTAATAGCCTGTTGCTTCTGTAGGACTCTATGCCCGATCTTTGGAACCATTTACAACACAATGGCGTTGAAAGTCACATGTACGCCTCACAGTGGTTCTTGACGCTCTTTACAGCGAAGTTTCCTCTTCCTATGGTCTACTGGATTATGGATGCATTCCTTTCTGAGGTACTAGACAATTTAACCAAAACATGAAGATAGATTTTTAATGTCCATTCTTAATTGGTAGATTATTTGTTAATGTTTACAGAGAATTATCGTTAATACTTTCTGCATAATTGTGTTTCTGGTTTTGTCTTCCTATCTAGCTGTCCATTTTTTCACACATCCATCTTTCCATTCATCCATCTATCCTTCCACCTATTATCCCAGCCATTGACCTACCTGTGTGCATATCTAATACAGGTGCTTTCCAATAATTATTATTTATCTAGTGGATCTGAACTTTCTTTCTCCCTACTTATCTGATTGTATCTTTTCTACTTTCACCTGCCTGGCAAACTACCTAGTACATACCTTTCACGTGTGAAGGTGGCTTCCACAGTATAACTAGAGTGCTCAGTGGTTTATGCCAGAGCTACATAAAAGTTTAAAAAAAAATGGCTGAGATCTAAAACTTTAACTTTAAGTTTCTGAAGTCAGCCTAACGAGATTCCGTCAGAAAGTTTTGGTGTAATGTTGCAGCACCACACTAAAACCTTCTGACGACGGAGTCGTGAAGTTGACTTCAGAAACTTAAAGTTAAAGTTTTAGATCTAATCCATTTATTTTAAATTATTCCATACCTTTCTACCATACTACAGATTTAGTTCATCACAGTTTCCGAACCACATTTCCCATTTAGCACAATCATGGGCTCCTGATACTAAACACAGTCACCAATTTTTGGTCAATAGGGCAAGACGGTCATCTTTCAAGTGGCTTTGGCACTTCTCAAGGTAAGAATTTGAATGCT
>JAOBYJ020119766.1:0-10236 GCA_025403565.2 Palythoa heliodiscus | reverse complement strand
TTTATTACATTTGTGGTTAAATTTTATTACATTTGTGGTTGTTATTACATTTGTGGTTAACGTTATTACATTTGTGGTTAAGATTACATTTGTGGGCGGTTGTTACATTTGTGGGTGATACAGGCTCCAATGGGCCACTTAGGCTCGTAAAAGGATTTTAATAGCTTAGAAGTCTCTTGAACAGACAGTCATTTGTGCCTGTGGTTAAAAAGCACTCAAATTCAATGGTTTATAATAAAATCATAAACAAATAGAGACTTTTGCTCCTCCTCCTTCTACAGTCATTTCCAAAGGGTGCCATCCACAGTAACAAGTTAATCTGGTAATCAAACTCACTTACACTTTTCATAGCATAAATTCTTGGTAGAAAAGACTTTGATCACCAAATTCTTATTAACAACCAAAATCTTTTCATAGGGTAATTTTAATTCAGTACTGTAACTTCAATCAAATTATGTAAAATTCACATGGTAGGTTCTATCTTCATTGCCATCTACATTACTACAATACAGATGTGGTCACAGAACCAATAAATAGAAAATACCCTTTTCTAACAGATTTTACAGATAATAATTTTGTGGAATTTGTAAGCTAATGCCTAATGGATCTGTTGAAATTACAAGATTCTAAAATTATCAGAAAAAGTTTTTAAACTTTAAAAGTATAAAAGCTTTGAACATTTTGAATATATTAATTACCATTTCGTGGGAAGTACGTGCTTTCAGTTAATCGATGATAAAAGGATTTAAGTTAAACTTATTTATCGATGCCATATCTCATTCAGAATGAAAAGTCGCATCTTTTAAAATAATTTAAGTATTTCCTAAGAATTTACAATCTTTTGCATGACAAAATTAGTTCACATCACTTTTCTATTTTGGGTTTTAAAAGATATTTGTCACGCACGCTTGTATTACATTGTTTTTTCGGTTGTTTTTCAATAATTCGAAAAATTATCTCAAAACTTAAAACGGATAAGCGGCAGGTGGGAGGCAATACATCTGTCATGGCGAAATGGGAAGTGTATGTGTCAAATTCATACGCTGATGATCCGAGTTCAAAACAACAGTAAACATACATGAAAAACTTACAAGACATCGATCAGTGACGAGACAGACTATCTTTGTACCTCAAAAGGAAAACAAGCACAACAGCCGAATAGTTTTATTTTTCTCACCTGTAATTCTCGCGGTGTCAGAAGGAATCCTGGGTCAACTGACCTGTAGTCTGGCAATGGAGTTCTTTTTAATCTTTCGTTGTATTCATTCAGTTCGCGAATGTATCGCTCAGATATCGAGTCCTCGGGGCAAGATAGCCATAGAAAAGCGCAACCCATTAAATAAACAAGCAGTGAACCCATCACAACACCAGAAACAAACGCATTTGGCGTAGAAACAAAGTATATATACAACAATAACACACACAACAAAAAGGCAGTAGCCGATGGCGTCTTATCCGGAGTTTGAATGGGCTGAGGTTCGGAAATGTCTTTTTCATTCATACCCGAAACTGCATCAACAAAATCTTCGTCTTCATCGCTTTCTTCTTCAACGTGTTCCCAACTTTCTTCGTTTTCACTATTCAAAAGGCCGCTTTCTCTTTCTGATGCAAGTAAAGATGACAGAGATATTGCTGACTCAGGCTGGGATGATTTATCATTTGAGACGGTAGCCAAAGTTAAGTCACTATTTTGACGTTTGAGAAATCTCTGAAACGGAGAAGGAGAACGCTCGCGCTGCTTCGTTTCTGAGTCGATATGCAAGTGAGATCTTGATGAATGCGATCCAACGTCTGCCGGTTCGTCATCTTCGGGTGATAAACTGAGTTCTGATTTTGAAAGATCCGATTTAGCTTCAGACTGATTTTTCGCTTTTAGAAATTTCATTGGAATAGAAGGATACGAATCGGAACTATTTGAAGGCCACGTTTTTTGGTTTTCAAAAGCTAAATTTTCGTTTGAACTATAAACTGAAAGTTCGAACGCCGATTTACTTTGCGATAAAGAGCGTTTCCTCACCAAAGGTTCACTGTTTTGGTCAGGATTTGTGAAACGTGTTGCAGCGGAAGTTTCTTCCGGTTCCGAGCTCTGGGTCGAGTCGCCACATTGGGTCGAGGAACTATCCTGAGCGCTTTTCTCAATGTCGTCCGTTTCTTCACCTGCTTCTTTTGTCTTGCGAACAATTTGAATTTCCTCATCCGATTCGTCTAAACTTCTGCTGTTCGTTGGTTTGTAGCTAATTGAGATGGCTGAAAAGGGATTGCGAAAACTCGATTTCCCTGGGGATGTAGTCGTAGAGCTACCATACGGTTGAGACTTGATAGCTTGACGGCGAGGCGGTGGGGGTCGCGAGGGCGGTTTTCTTTCGCTCATGGCTATCTACTCTTTGTGGAGATATTTATCGCTCGCATAATAAAGTACCAGCCAACCATTTCCACTGAAAAATCATCAAAGAAATTGCCTTAGCCTCAATTATATTATCCACAAACCAACACAGATCACACAACTTGTTGATAGTCGACAACGCACGCGCAATGAGTTAGTTTCGGAAATCAACATCAACCAATGAGAATGGACTTCCCTGTTAACATCGTCCAATCAAATTACATTGCGCTGATTCTATTGAACATCTGATCTGCTCTATTTTCTCGTTCCAGGAGAATATTCACGTTGTAAATTGTTAAAACTTGCATTTGATATTTTACTTAAATGAATTACTAGTGCAAAATGTATAATAATTACGCTTATAGGTGCCTCTTTGGTTTTCTTTTATTACTATGTTTTTGTTGGATAAGCCGCTTAGAAGAGGTAAGAAATAGACAACTTCCTATGGCTGTGATGAAGTATTTTTTCCTAGTGTGCTTTGTTAAGTGTACCTGTTATTATCATATTATTTATTTTCTCGTCCTTTTTTCGTTCGTTTTGTCAGCCTAATACCTTAAGCGTACCAGAATCCTTTCTCTTCGTCTCGACGCTGGATGGAACCATGCATGCAGTTAGACGAAACACGGGAGAAATCAAATGGTCATTGAAAGAAGGTTGGTTTAATAGTTTCGTGAATTGTTGTGCTGGAAACCTCTCTTGTACCCATTATATCTGTGTTTAAAGTAATTAACAGTTTCTAACATGGCAACTTTATAGGATTGATAACCAAGATAGCGCTTTTCTTTTGTGTTTATTGTCTGGCTAAAGCACATGGTGCTAACTACTTCGATAAGATTTGTTTCGGGTTTTACTAACAATGCCATGATCCGATCTATCATTGCCAATGGCTTTGTATCTTTGTTGTGTTTGTTTCCGTATGAGATAATAATGTTTTGACTGTAAATCTGTCTTTAAGAAGCGTTTGAGAAAAGTAAGAAAAAGATTGTGTTCGAGTTAACATCGTTAGAAAATCACATAAAGGAATAATTCGATAGATTCTCAATATTCTTCTTGCCAGACACTACTTTGATTTAAACAGTCACTTTCTTATTTATTGATTAGGTGCTTACTTTTTTTAGCAACTGTTTCCTTTTTTAAAATTTGTTTCGCAGAGCAGACAAATAATAAAAAAGATAAGTTTAATATTAACCGGAAGAAGAAAAGAAGCAAAGCAATCAATGTCAAATGGCCTTACGCGTTTACAAGAGACAACTTTTTCTGAGTTACTTCAATTCTAATAGCAAGAATGATGCAAGAGTATTGTTCCTTATTAGACAGCAGTGTGTTTAGGTGAATTAGTTTAGTTTGCAGCATTTTGTTTATTTATTATATGATGTTTGTAACTTTTTTTATGTTTTTTATCAATTGAGCAAAGCTTATTGTATTATTATTATTATTGTTTGTTTGTTTATTTATTTACTTATACCTGTAAACTTATTTTAGTTTTTCTCAATTATTTGTATGGAACTTTATTTTAAATTTATTAAATAAAATGAAATCATCAGATCTAGTACCTCTAATTATAATGAATTATTTGTAAAGTATATATAAATACAGTTGAACAAACCGTCAGGTAGAGTGCTCGATACAAGTGTAGAGCAAAATATAATAAAAATTGTTCAAGTCAACCTTGGATGTCGCTACGGCACTGTTTTGTGCAGAGTTAAACAATTCCAAAATTTACATTCTATGTCAAACTGACCCCAAAGGTATTTTAAAGTCACAGCTTAAAGAGAAGCAATGATTGTTGTGTATAGAACTTTGTTTTATTTATGTAATACATACTATCTATTCACATGAACCGAAAAGTTTTATTGAAATTACCATAAACCCTATGTCTTTCCCTTTCTGTTATGGGCATATTTACTTTACTCATTTTTAATGAGATGGGATGAAAGGGTGTTTTATTTTAAGGTGGAGCGCTTTAGGCAAATAAATTTAAATATTTTTTTATCAGGAGAAAAAAATTATAATTATAAATATAAGAGAAGGGTAAATATTAAATAAATGAAGTAAATAAATTAGCCATAGAATAGTCAAGGTAATACTACAAAATGCAATATAGAAGCCATCTTTTTTGGATCTTGTGATGCATGTAAGAATGTATATGTTTCAGTTAATTTTTTTAAGTTAATTTTGTTTTACTCAACTCAAACTCAAATTACTTTTAAGCTCAAATTTCAGAGTAGCTGTAAAGCTAATTTCTTCGAGCGTATTACACATATGACATGACACAGTTAAGAACCCCAGCTGGCAGGAGGCAGACCAGTTGGCTATTTACAAGACGTGGTGGATTTGACTCTAGGATTACCAGAAGACAAAACCAGTGGTCAGAGCGGGATTTGAACCCGGGTCAATTGCATTCAAATCCGATGCACTGAGCCACGTCGCCTCCACATAACGTTTTCTAACTAGTTAGTTATTCTCTAACTAGTTATTTCAATCTTTAACTAGTTAGTTTTTTCTAGCTAGCTTTTTTCTCACTAGTTATTTTTTTTCTAAATAGTTATTTTTTTTTAACTAAGTGATTTTATTAGGGTTGAAAAAGTGACAAGAATAGAAAATATGAGAGTATCTTCATCGATTGCTTGTGTGGCCTAGTGGTGGTGATAGTTGAGTTGAAGTCCAGAGCATAGAGGTTCAAATCTCATAATTTGAGTATGAATAAAACTCCTTTGTAAAAACAATGTGATTGATTGATGTGTGTGGAAGGGTGGTACATTAGTTGAGGGGTGGGGGTGCAGTGTAGATCAGAGAAGGGGTTAGGGTTAGGGTTAAGAGATAAGTGAAGAGAGGTGGAGAGAAAAAGAAAAAAGTGAAGAAAATACAACAAAAGGACAAAATGTTTTTCTTTTTATTTGATTCAAAAAAACATTTGAGAAACAGGACAACAATTTTTATCTTTAAAGACATATTTCAATCGAACTTCAATCATCTTCAGTTGTAATAAAAGATACAATAATATGTTTGTAATTTATACGTTTAGAAGTATCTACAGTAATAGACTATCACTTAAACAATGAATAAATTAATGTAAATTACAAAGAATTCTGGCAAGGTGAGGAAAATTAAAACAAAAAAGTTTAACAAATTAGCATTACACCAAGAGACCTACATTCACATGAAAAAGTTGTTTGTTAAGAGAGGGTTGTTCCCATTCAATGTGAAGGGCTTGTTTAATTTTTAAATGAGAAACTGAGAGAGCAGAGTTCAAACATATAAATTACTAGGCAAGCATATTATTGTATCTTTTATTGCAACTGAAGATGATCGAAGTCGATCTAAACATGTCTTTAAAGATAAAAAATGTTGAATGTCCTATTTCTCAAATATTCAAAAAATCTAGTTAGAAAAAATAACTAACTAGTTAGAAAAAGAGAATTAACTAGCTAGTTAGAAAAAATTAACTACTAGTTAAAAAAAACTAACTAGTTAGAAAAATATTTACTACTACTACTAGATAAAATTAAAATTTAACTGAAATCAAAAATTAACTACAACATATACTTAACCAGAATTAGCATGTTGGTTAATAATGAATGGAATCTAATAAAATTCACAAAAAAAACAGTAAGTTTTCTTTATTTTGAAGAACTTGTTGAAAAAACTATTAAATAAGAACATTATTGCCAGCAAGATAACTTTGAATACTTTAATTAATATTAATATATATTATTATATAAAACTGGTTCTTTCAATTATTATTTGAAAAGTGATATTTTTGTATAATATTTCCTGAAAAGCTTGCAAGTATTGTATTTGACTTCAAGCTTGAATTAATAAATTAAAATGTGACAGACTAGAGCTGAAGGTGCTTTTCACTAATTTCTTTATGAAAGAAAGAGACCTATCAGGGCTCGACAAAAACTTGAATTCCAGCTTGCCCTTTGGGCAAGCAGGTCTAAATGTTTGCTTGCTTGAGTCAATTTCCCACTTGGCTGCATTTAAAAAATTCAAGGTTATTAACGATTCACAAGCCTCTCACAAAAAGAACATTTCAATGATGCATTTCTTTCCTTCTGTTCAATGCTTTTCTAAAATAACGTCAAGGAAAAAGCCTTGCAAAAGTGCAAAAAAGAGTCCACTAATAGGTAACTGATTTTCGCCTTTCAACTGAAAAAGTGTTTTAAAAATGATTGTGTGGCTAAAAACCAATAGACATTTTTCGCAGTTTAAATGTTCTAAAAATTTGGCTGACAAAGGATTCTCATTTTTTGGCTGACACTTGCCCAGTGACCCTGAAAAGTTACTTGCCCGAGTTCAAAATCTACTTGTCCCAGACGACCAGATGTTTTTTTTTCGAGCCCTGTCTATGGAATGGAAAGAAAAATATCTTGAAATTTAAAGTGGGAGTTATGAACAAGGAGCTAGGCACTTAAAAGGGATAGAGATTAAGCAAATTTCAAGTGTTTTGTTAAAAGTTGAAAATGAAAACAAGAGAAGTTTGTTAGTGTCCATTTTGAGAATTTTATAAACATCTGAGTACAGCTTTTTTGTCAGTTTTTATTTTCTTGTTCCTTGTTGCTTTTTAAACAATTTGTGCTTTGATCTTTTCTTCCAGACACTGTCTTACGTACCCCAGTCTATCTACGCCAGGGGTAAGAATAATTTTATATTGCAGTCTTGACTGTATTTTTTAAATACAATTGAATTTTTATTTAATATGTAGATTTGACATCTGCCTGGTTCAAAGAAACCTCTAAAAGTTATCTTAAGTTATACATCTTTAAATTTCATGCAGCAAAACCACAAATCTTGCTAGAATCATTAATTTTGAGTTAAAACCTTTGTTAATCCCTTTAAACCATCAATGGATTTTGAAAATTTTCAGTATAGCTTGTTTCATTATAATTGTATATATAGTTTACCTAGCTCTAATCATTGGATTTCAGATGATGTTAGTATTATTTAAAAATGTTTTCAAAATAAAACTAAAATTAATTATGGTTTCCCGTTAGCCAATATGGTGTAAACTTAAGATGAAAAGTATTTCAGTCTGTCAATGAATAGATTCTAATAAATTTGGGTTAAAAATGTTTTTTATATTGTGTATAGTTGGCTTGCCGCTTTCCATTTGTTTATACACTTATTATAGAGCAAATGGCAAGCTTCTAATCACATTTTGAATGTTGACTAAATAAAATGTGCCATCTTTCCAACATTTTCTTTAAAATATCATTCTATTATAACTATGTTGAGTAAGTAAAAAATTGTTTTTATTTTAATTAGACCAGTTGGTAAAATAATCATTCTCATTTAGGGCCATATTTCTGCCTGATCCAAAAGACGGTAGTTTGTATGCCATGGCTGGTGCTCACGATGGTCTCAAGGTCAGTGATTGCTTAAGGCAATAATTATTTTAGATTGCCAAGATAGGTAATAGATTAGTGTGAAAAATGAAAAATGGCTGAATTTAATTAGATTTACCAAAACACAAAGTAGATATTTAAAGCTACATCTCTTAAATAAATGTGTAGTGTTCAGTCTAACAAGAATGTAAATTGAAAAAGTATGACCAAAATATGGCACATTCACAATTTTTTCTTCTCTTTTATAGCTTATCATTTTTTATGATTAATAAGACTAGCTATAGGTATGAGTTACAAAATATAAAACCTAAAATGAATATTAACAGATGTTTTTAAAAAAGCGAAATTTGCATAAAAATCAGACATTTACTACTAGGTAAAATTTGCTTACAACAGACATTTAATAGGTAATATTTGCTTTAAAATCATACATTTAACAGTAAAAGTTCTCAAAGCAAAAGTTTTGATTTTAGGCTTGTTGCCTGACTTTTCTGGGGAATCTACTAGGGATAATTTTACATAATTTTATGTGGCATAATTAATGCCATTGGGTGGACTAAATAATTTTTCTAACTAGAAAACAGAGAGATGGGAGTCCAATTCCCTCTCAGGGCATAAAACAATAATTTTAATTTCCAATGGGTGTATTTTTTTTCATTTGACTATTGTTAACAAATTTTTTGTTGTAGAAATTACCCTTTACCATCCCAGAATTAGTGAGAGCATCCCCTTGCCGCAGCAATGATGGAGTTCTTTATACAGGTGAGCAGTGACTGCAGAGAAATTTTTGTGGCTACTGTTTCAGAGCAAAAGTAGACACTATGTGAACACGTATGTATTTAACCCTCTAAGCTCCAAACACGACAAATGACGTGTTGGTAAATTCTCCCAACTGAGCTTCATACTTTCTATATAAGCAGTTTGGGAGAAATATTTGGCTTTTCAACTTCCACAGCTTCATCCACTTGATCAATTCCTTATTTCTCATTACTAGTTATATTATTTTGTTTAAGTTATGTAAGGAGAAGTTAGATGTTGATAAATTGCTTGGGGCTGAAAGGGTTAAGTAGCGCAATCTAAATAGTGTAGGTAAGAATCCTTCGGGATGTTGCACAATTTGAGGCTATTCATAGATCACAGAACAGATACAAGAGGATCATTTGTTGCCAACGTCCATTATGATGGCACTATTATTATTATTATTATTATTATTATTAAGAATAAGAAAGTGTTCGGTGTAAGTCCGATTGTTTGTCAGAGAAAGTTGGTGAATCATTTATTGGATATTTACTTCACCTGACTACCAATGGTATGGTTCGGTGACATCATTACTTCAATCGTCAGGTCAAATTTGCATTTTTTGTTGGCAAGTCAAAAAGTAAGTAAAAAAAGTAAAGTAAGGACAGTTAAATTTTAGTGTAGCTTTTTTGCATCATGCTACTAAAAGTAGTCAGATGATAAATTTTGTTAATTTGTGCAACATTTAGGGAAATATTTACGATAAAATTTTCATCAAGTTCTGCATGAAATTATAAGACAGCATTGACATCGTATATTTTCTGCAATTTACCTCCGATCACTCGCTTATTTTCTGCAATTAACTGGTCCATTTGCCAACAAAAAACTCTTGACTAATGGAATAATTGAGCCAAACTAAAAAACCATTAAGTTTCATCGCAGAATATTGAGATCCTTAGATAATTTTTGCTTGTCTGGATAATTCAGTTGCATTGCATTTCAATTTCATTTTTGTTATCAAGCATTTGACCTTCTTGACATTTGTTATTTTAACTTGTTTACATTAAATTCTTGTTCTTTTGTCTACTCAAATTCTAACTTTAACTTCTCAAACTCTTTGCATTTTCATTTCTTAATCAACGATAAAAAGCACAAAGCCGCATGTAGGTTTTTCAGAAAATTTTGAAGCAGTTTGATTGTTTCACATGATTCACAACAAATTTTTAAATGGAAGCTGGTTGATTTTATAACATTGTGCACGTGGGAGACATTTGACAGGATGCAATAAATATTGGCATTTGATAAATAAAGTTAGAAAACACAATCCACAAAGTGTGAATACAACAAAACTTGCTTTCAAATAAAATGGACATGTGCACATGCCTTGCAGTTTTTAAACAGAGTATTTAACAAAATTTCAACCACGATAGATTTGTTGCAATTCATTTTGGAGATGAAAAATTAAGGTTAGTGGTGTTAGTACTGTTACGGGAAGCATAGGCACAGACTGATATTTTTTTCTTTGGCCTTAAATGAGCATTTCACAAATTTGGTCAAAAATTTTGCACCTGACTGATTCTTTTTAACATCTATTCTACTTTAACAAAAACAACAGTGAACTGAATACTCCATATCAAGCAATAGCCACATGTACACTCTTCGAGGGCCTATTTTTTAGTTGGCTGGCTATAAGTAAAAGTTGTTTGTTTGAGCTAGAAGCCCATTTTGGAATATTTTGCTCAAAATTGCAATATGATAAATAAATAG
>JAOBYJ020119659.1:0-10237 GCA_025403565.2 Palythoa heliodiscus | reverse complement strand
CCCCCCCTTCCTTCCCATCCCACCGCACCCTTCCTGTAAGCCTGGCGTGTGTCTCGTTCTGAAAAGGGTGTACGTTTTGTCTTGAGTAAGCTCCATGCGGAGCAAGGGAGGGGTAATTCGGGCTGGTCTTTACAAAGAGTACTTCATCCAGTCAACCTAGTTTGACTCAAAAGAGTCCTACCTCCTTTAATCGGCCACCGAATATAAACCCGAGCTCTTCATTTTACTGCCTGCCTCCATTGTTTAGTGGTACAATCGCGTTTTTTTTTCTTTATTCTGTAGCTACATGCACGTATCATACTATTTGTATTCAAAAAACAAAAAAAAAACTTTTGAAAAGCTTACTTACGATTTAATATCATTTCTTCAACAGGATTTCTTTGCTGCAGGCTGGAGATAGAATCCCCTCACACGAACAGATCGTCATTCAAGAGTACCTCGAAAGAGTATGAATACCGAGTCAATTTTTTTAATATGTGTTGAGTTAAAGAAAATAGATTATCAACAACGGAGCTCGCAGCAATCTCTAAATTGCTTGAAAGTCTGTGAATTTTCTGAAAGGTCTTTAAAAAGTCTTTAAAACAGAATAGAATGCTTTGAATGTCTTTTAAACTCAGTTATCTCTTTAACTGTTCAGCTTTAAAAATTTGATAATGACATGCTCAACCCTCCACCAGCCATGTTTGTACATGTCCATGTCATGTTATATTCACTCGTATTCTAACATAGAAAGTTATTGATAATGATATGCTCAACCCTCCCCCAGCCATGTTTGTACATGTCCATGTCATGTTATATTCACTCGTATTCTAACATAGAAAGTTATTGATAACGATATGCTCAACCTTCCCCCCGCCATGTTTGTACATGTCTATGTCATGTTATATTCACTCGTATTCTAACATAGAAAGTCTTGGAAAAGTCTTTAAAAATAGTTGGAAAAGGTCAGTGAAAGTCTGAATTTGTTGGGTCTTTGACACTATTGTCACAAAGTAAAATTCTAAGCTTGAGCATTTGGATACGGTCCCTTTCAACTTGCGCGTTGGTTTTGATTTCTATAGCCAATCAACGTTTATTGTTTTACAGCTTCATATGACGTATGTCTTTTGTCCTTATTATGCGGGTGTTTGTTTGCAACTTAATAAGCTAAAACGTAGTTTAGCTTTCATTCTCTTTGTTACCAGCCTTGCTAGGAGTAATACGTGCGGTCCCTGCTCCGACCAAGACTGTAGTGGATGTTGGCCATGGGGATTGTAGTTTGGAAAATCAGCTACTCTACCAAGAGAGCTAATGCAATAAAACCCCCGTTATACTATGAATCCTGATCTCTCTCTCTCTTTCTCTTTGTCCTGTTCGTTCCTAGGTGGAACATAGTGCTCTCCACCTCGTCCTGTTCTTTGCCGTTCTCTTGCATTCTGTCCACGTGATGTTTTTCGCTTTCAGCTCTGCCGTGCGTGTTCTCCTCCAGCTCTGTGTGGGACGCCCTCTCTTCCGTTTCCCCTAGATGGGTTCCACTCCAGCGCAACTTTGGCGATGCTTCCATCTTCTTTCCTCAGTGTATGTCCAATCTATCTCCAAGATCTCTTTTTTTATCTCTGTTTCTATGGGCTCTTGTCCAGTTTGTTGCCATAAGTCCTCATTTCTTATCTTTCCAGGCCATCTAATGCGGAGAATGCGCCGCGAGCATTTGTTAACAAACACCAGGATCTTGTTTGTTAACGTAGATGTTAGTCTCCAGGTCTCTGATCCGTATAACAATACTGACTTGACATTTGAAGAGAAAATCCTCAGCTTTGTTTTCAATGATAGGGAAGTTGTATGCCACATTGGCCCTAGCAACGTGAATGCATGTCTTGCTTTACTGATGCGTGCCTTAATATCTTCACATGTGCCACCGGTTTTACTGATAGTACTACCCAGGTACTAAAATTCTTCTACTTCTTCGACTCTTTCTTGTCCAATGTTAAAGTACCGTCTTGCTTAGTCATCACTTTCAGCAACGTGGTCTTATTTGCGTTTATCTTTAATCCGACTTTCTCCCCTTCAGCTTTTAGGTCTTCCATTTTGCAATGCATATCCTGTAGTCTGTGGGATAATAGTACTTCTCAGTTGCTATCGCGTGCTTCTCAGTTGCTATCGCGTGCCTTAATCTGATGACCCATACGCCTCTCTTGTTACCCAGTCCACGGCTATCAGGAATAGAAGGGGGAGAGCAGACATCTCTGTCTCACGCCAGTCAGCATCTGAATTTTCTCTGTTAACGTGCCATTGTGTACGACTTGTGCTGTAAATCCTTCATAGAACTTCCTGATGATGTTAACAATCTTTGTAGGGACACCGTAGAGTCTAAGCAGCCTCCATAAAGGTTCTCTGTGAATGCTGTCAAAGGCCTTTTGAAAATCTACAAAACATGTGTATGCCGACGACTGCCTTTCCACTGACTGCTCGACGACGATTCGTAGTGTTGCGATGTGATCTGTGCAACTCCTACCCTTTCTAAACCCGGCTTGCTCATCTCTAAGCTTGGTGTCCACTGCGCCTTTCATTCTATTTAGTAAAACCCTGCACAGTACCTTGCTTGCGATACTTAGCAGCATAATGCCTCTCCAATTACCACAAAAACTAAGGTTCCCTTTCTTCGATAATTTACTCAGTAGACCAGTTGTCCAGTCCTCTGGTAATTCCTCCTCCTTCCAGATCTCATTAAGAGAAGACATGTAGAACGTTGACTGATATATCTCTTCCCATCTTGATGACCTCTGTTATCAGGTCCGGCAGCTTTACCATTCTTAAGCCTTTTCAGTGCATCACGAATTTTGGTCTTAGTGATGTTCACCATGCGTATCAGTACAATTCTGCGCCTTCTGCAAAATCCGGAGGGTTTAATGGGTCTGGGCGGTTCAATACTTGTTCAAAGTGATCTTTCCAACGCTTCAGCTCTTCTTCCACGTTTTTAGTTATTTTCCCTTATATGTCTCTGATTGGCTTGTTGGCACTTTGTGATCTTCCACTCAGTTTTCTAGTGGTATTGTACAGTATCCCTAAATCTCCTTTCATTGCAGCATTTTCTGCATCCTTACCCAAACTGTTGACATAGTTCCGTTTGTCCTTCCTGCAACTTCTCTTCACTTCCTTGTCTGCTTCCTGGTACTTTCTTTTTGCATTACGCATCTGATTCCTCGTTTCGGCAGTATTCGTGTCGTTCTTGGCAGCTCTCCTCTTGTCAATTTTCTTCCATGTCTCCCCCGATAAACACTCTCTTCTTTCCTCTCTCCTTTTTCCAAGCACTTCCTCACATGACGTGTCTATATAAGCACTTTTGATCTTGCTCCACTGTTTTTTAATTCTATCTCTGTTTGTTGGACCCTGAACTGCTCCTCTCTTTTCACTTGTATCCTCATTTCCCTCTTCTATATATAAGGACTCAAATCTATTTTGCAGTTTGACAGCAAAGATGCCTCTTAAATCGCCATCTCGAAGCTTCTTGGTGTTATAGCGAATCCTCCCAGCCTTTCTCCTTACAAGTTTTGCCTGATTTTTATCTAACTATGACGAAGTGGTGGTCCTAGCCCACATCTGCCCATCTCTTCACTCTTACATCTTGTAACGAGCTTTTCCATCTGTGGCTTAGAACTATGTGATCAATCTGATTTTGTGTTTTCCCGTCGGGTGAAATCCAAGTTACTTTGTGACACTCCTTATGAGAGAACAGTGTTCAAACAGGTCTCCTATAACCTACTCGTTTGCTGCACAGAAATCGGTTACAAGTTCTCCATTCTCGTTCATTTTGCACTTATCATCTTGCTGTCCCATTACGCTTTCTACCCCGGTATTACCACAGTGCACTTTTGCATTCATATCTCCCATCGTAGTAATGATGTCTCTATTGGATACTCTGTCCATCACTGCTTGAAGCTCTTCATAAAACTCTTCTTTTGTCTCTTCTTCGCTTGAGTTAGTTGGTGCATAGCATTGAATGACAGTCACGTTTCGCCATTTGGAACTAAATCTGGCAGTAATAATTCTAGCTGAGATGGGCTCCCATTCGATTAGGCTGTTATTTGCTCATCTTGATAACATAAGTCCCACTCCCTGCTCACGATGATCGACTTCGTCTGATTTCCCTGAGTAGAAGATTGTCTCACCTGTGGCAGTTGTCATCTTACCACATCCATTCCACCTCATTTCGCTGGTATCCAGAATGTTCAGTTTGAATCTCGGCATCTCAGAAACCACTTGTGTGCACTTCCCTGTTTCATATATGGCCCTAACATTCCACGTATTAATCTTCACGCACGCATTTGGTGAGAGCAGTTCCATCGGCGGTTAAGGCATCATTCGTTCTTTCGTGGCAAACTGATCGAACAGGTTGATTTGTAATAGTACTAGTTAGCGTTTCTGTAGCGCGAAAAATTCTTTAAAGGGGTGGGGTTGCTAGCCCCACGCCTAACCCCCAGCCTGGAGGACCAGGTACTGTATTCGTCTGTTCCTTCAACTGGAACCTGCCAGCATGGTTGAACCTATCAGAGACCAAAGTCTCAGCTGGTATAGCTCCCAGGATCATTAGGGCACGCAAGCCTTCCCACTGCGACAAGGAACAGTACTTGGGAAGGTCCAACCACATAAACAACAAAAAATATAATTAAAATGGAAAAAAACAATCAGTTTGCACTTTAAAAAAGTACAGTAGAACTCCAATGGTTTGACCTTGGATAACTCGAAATCCCCACTAACTCGAACTAAACTCATTTTCCCTTGAATTTGAATTGTCAATTTGAATTGACCCCAATATCTTGAAACCTCGATAACTCCAACTATTTTTTCCCATCAGAGTTCAAGTTAACTTCAATACTTCAAGTTACACTTGCAGAAAGCGTACATGTAGCAAGTGCTGAGCTTTTGCAGAGCTCAGGGGTTGGAATTGAGGTTGATCTAGAGGATATAGAAACTAGTTAATAAGGTGATACTGTATATATATGGACATATGCTCCACTCCACAGATAATCCTGTTCTAATCATCAGATTCTGTATCTGGAAGTTGAAGAAAAGTGCCCCAGGGGCCAATCAATCAACAAAGACTTGGATACATGCAGTTTGTAAAGAAGTATATAAGCAGGAAAGGTTTAGTTACAGATGATTCTTTAATAGGCCATTAGTGAATTACAATCCAATGCTCCCAACAAAACCATCAAGTCAAGGCCAGGTTACTAAAAATACACTAAATGTGACAAAAATGAGCACGTGGCCTTGGCTTAAAGGTCTTGTTTGTGAACACTGGAGTGTATTTCAAAAATGGGCTATTTGGATTGGGTGAAATGGGGAGACGCCATCAGGAAGCCAATTAAATGTTGACCCTCACATGCTGGGAAGACACGTTCAATAATTAAAAGGCAGTGGCTATTTGTACGGGAGTCAAAAATTTCTTTAGATTTCACTGTAGTTTTAAATTTTGGCAAACCCCAACTATTATCAATGTCAACTTATTACAATGTCAAAAGAGGCAAGTGTCGCAAATGGGTTGCTCGCACGGTATGCAAAGAGTTAGTTATTTATTGTCAGCCAAATCAAAGTCCCTCACAAAAAGCACTTCATAAAACCTAAACAAACAAATAATACTTGGGGTTTGTTAAAGTATAAAACTACAGTGAAATCTAAGGAAATTTCAGACTCCTGTACGAATTGCAAATTGAATTCCACGTATGGGTGCCATACAAATAGCCGCTGCCTAAATAACAAGAACTAATAGCTGTTGTAAGTAAACAGATACAAATCTAAGATAAATTCCATATTTAATAATTTCACCTTTGAGTATTTAATTGAAGCAGACTCTAAGCTCTTCTTTAACACTTGTATATTCTTGTCTGCAGCGTCTAAGAAACCAGAACGAACCGTCTGTCCATCCTTCAGGGGATTTCGAGTGATGTAACCACCACAAGCATAGGTGAAAAAATCATCACAAGGATCTGCACTTTGATTTAACTGGTTCAAAATATCTAGAAATTAAAATATATAATTCATGGTCATTAAAACAAAGAACTTTATTTGTCAAGTTCATAAATTTAGGTTTACATAACAAATAAAAATAATTAAAAAATATCTTTTTTGTTTATTATGCACCAGCAGAAGAATTTTAGTTATTTAATGAATTTAAACACCACAGGTTTTACTAAGCTTTTAAATTTTTATATGCGGAATTTACTAGAGGGTGGCATTTATGAGAGGGCAGCAGTTATTTCAAAATTCAAACATCTAAAAAAGAAATTAATATTTAATACTTAATTATTTATCCTCAGCTATTAACGATTTTGTTAAAAAAAAAAAAGTTAAATAGCTCTAAAACAAGAATTAAGTCTACTGTAAAATTAGTTCTAATAAATCCCCAGGGGGGCTTATTAAAAATCAGGCCCTCTAGAGGGAGGAGGAGGGGGGGCAATGGGCTCATTAGAGAAGGGGAGGGGCTTATTTAAAACTCATGAAAATGTTATGCAGTTTTAATGACAACCAGGACCTCTGGCATTATATAACGAACACTATTCAAAAATCGAAACAGATAAAAGTTGAGAAATGTTTGTATACACACTTCTCACCAACAGGCCAACGAATGCTCGAGGATAGACTTGTTGTTCCCAGAGCTTATGGTGTTGCTTGCAATTAGAAAATAGTTATCGACATTCTGAGGTCAGAACTGGCCAAGAAAAAGCAGAAGCTAACCTACATGAAGTTTGAGGTTGGAACATGAAAACAGAAATATAATCTATTTTTAGCAGTATGCCTTCCATTTTAACACTCACAGCCTTTTGTGTTGAGGAAAAAGTGGTGGAGGGGGGCCTTATTAAATTTCATGCCCTTTAGAGGGGGGGCTTATTAGAGAGGGGGGCTTATCAGAGAGGCAGGGCTTATTAGAGCATTTGTGGTATTTGATTTGTCTCAACAGAAGGTGACCTTTTATTAGCCTTTCTTCCAATAAGGGTTGCTCTTCTTATTTATGCCACTTTTAAGGATGCAGTACTCGTGTTTATTGGATAGCAGTGTTATTAGACAGCAGTTGTTTTTCATATTTCCATTCCCAAATGTAGTGTTTATTAGAAAACAGTGTTTGTAAGAGGGCAGTGTTTAAAAAGGAAAAGTTAGTTTGTAGCTTTGCTTTGCTGTGGGTGTGAGAAGGGTTCATACAGACCTTGGAGAGAAATTTAAGGATTTTCAAGGACTATTTCAAAGAAATCCAAGCACCGATGAATACATTAAGATGGACATTAATTTTGTACCCAGATAAGTTTACCAGCAATTAGTTCACAAGACAATTTCATGATCAAGCACTCCTTGGTAAATTTAAGCACTTTCAAGGCCTTGAATGTAAATTTTAAAATTCCACACTCTCAAGGATCTGTGTAAACTGGTGTTAGTCACTGTGTGCAATTAATCATGGTATGCTCTACCATCACATATACTGCCGACTACCAAAATCATAGTGTGAACTATCAGTTCTTACTTTCTATCATCTGCGTACCACACTCTTGCAATTTTTTGTCACTAATCTGAAGTTACAAATAATCATACATCTAACATTTATTCTTATCAAGGACATTTTCCACTCCATACAACCTTATTTTGGCCCTGTGCAATTATTAATTTTACAGAGACTGTACATGTTGCAAAGACTGTGTACAAAATGCCGCTACCGTACAAAACAGCTGTCCACAATTGCAAATCCTGGCTTGTTCTAGCTAGGCTCTTATTCATATCGGTTTAAGGCTGCTGCTGTTGAGACTTATTGGTTGTCAATATTGTTTACTGCCACCATTTTGAGGTTTTATTCAAAGTGAACAAATGTAAATTGACTGGCACATAACTATTATAGATTATTCTTGATTCTTGATCACTAGTGCTATAAGATTTAGATGATCACAGACTGACAGAGCTTTCAGGTTCCCGAGACATTTTAACATTCTATGCTTTATCTGCCTGATGTAAATCTTTCCACTCTGTGTGATTAGTTTGCTCTAGATCTGTATAACACAATTATTTTGGAACTTGAGAGTATATATTTGCTCATATATACTATACATGTATGAGTTTGACCATGCATATAATAAAAAAAACAACCACGAAATCCAAAACCTGATCCGTGTTTATAATTCCATCCAGCTCTGAAATACGCATAATAATGCATATAGCCTTAAATATAATTTGAAAATTAAGGCATAAAAATACAATTATCATTTAAGTATAAACAAACGTTTTCTCTCTAGATTTTAAAGCCTTAAATATGTATATGAAAAGCTTTGAGTTTAAAGTAGCTCCATCATATTTTATAAATATTGTGCAGTGCAGTGCTCACAAATTAATTAGATCAATCTCCAAAATCTACAAATCTTCAACAGTAAAAATTAATTCCGCTTTCCTGGAAATAAAACCCATATAATTATATGCACTAGGAATACTAATTTGGTAATTATAAAATCATTGCAGTTTGTAAACAAATATCGAAACTAGCTTGCTTGTAGCTAAAAACAAGTATATTAATCAGTGGTAAAGATTGAGAATGAAAGTTCATTTTTCTCCTTTCTTCTAGCTAGTCTGAGCTATTACCGTTTAACAACCTACCCTGCAGCTGATAACAAATCAACAAATAAACGACATTTGATTAAACCGGTAACTGGCGCTTGAGAGTGAAATTGTGTTCCGCGTGAATAAAGGCACAAACAGAATGTACCAACAACGGCAGATTCTTGAACCGATGGAATTCCTGTTAAACTTAATCTTTAGCCACAAAATTTAAAGCAACTGACCTAAAGATGCATACAAGCAGTTCTTCGTGTTACAAGGACCCAAGTCAACCTTCTGCTCTTTTAACTTGTTATACTTCGATTGCATAACCGCGAAGAGGATGACAAATATCAAGGATAGCAAGATAAATAACACAGTAACTGCCACCAAAATCTGAAACTTTTTAAAATGTCTCAGTTTGTATTTCACTCCAAATGATTCGTCATCAGCCATTTCGTCATCAGCCATTTCCAGTATACTATTGTTGTACTGCTGGCAATTAACCTGAGCACAGTAATCCACGTTTGGCTTTGTCTAAACTAGACGAGCGCGAAATGGTGGGGCACGCCTACAAGCTTGTGATTTGTACCATCACGTGCCAGTCGGAATTTTAATGATCTTATTTAAATCTTTTGTCACGATCGACTTCCTAATGTGCAAAAATACGCTGGACTGGGACCGTTTTTACAGTCATTCTTCTTCGAATCAGCTGGCACGGTTGCCCAGGGACCGCACTCGACACCAACGGGGGAGGTGGGAGGGGGCGGGAAATTTTTTGGGTCTAAATTTTCATTCGAAAGCGACTTTTTACTTAGTCTCCTTCGCAGCCGTTGTTGTGTCACAAAAGCCCGACACAACAACCGCTGCGAAGGAGACTACTTTTTACTCTCCATGAAGGCAGAGTCAAAAAATACATCAAATTCTTATTTTTTTAGTCGGGTACCAGGCTCATTTCACTGCTGATGTGATCATTAGTTTTGCAGCCGCACGAAAGTTGTGCATGTCATTGACTATCGAGGGGAGAATTGGATGTATTGTTTGACCATTTTCATAGCCTTTGTTTGCCCTCGTGACATACATTTTTCACACACAAAGTCCCTTTTTGAAGTGACAACAGACTGGCAAAGAGTACACGCAAAATTTTTGGCGAAATCGGGGGATATTTTCGGAAACGCTTCTTGCAAGTCTCAGTTAAGATTGAACTCAAAGTAGAACAAAGTTGAAATCAAAGTTAATTCGAAGTGAGAACAAAGCTTACAAAACTCGACAAGTTACCAAGTGCAGTTACTGCAAGTTCTGAAGGAGAAGGAAACTCAGTTTGAATAATTGAGAACATCTGATAAGTCGCGAAGGTGAGCAAATCTAGGCCTTGCTGTATTCATGATTCGGTCTGTTGATTAATTTCACCACCAAGCTGAAGCGTATCATATAACAGATCTCTACACTGTTATGCTATCTGTGAAATATTGTAACTATGAAGTTCCTTCCTCTACTCACAGGAAAGCGTAGTTATATCAACCTCGAGGGAGAGAGAGGACCCTGGGAACGAGGTTGTAGTTATATTTGATTTACGTAAACGTGTAGGATTGTACTTCCCTTGCCACCTACGAATATACAAGGAAATCTGGTCGGCATGATTCAGCAGAAACATTGTAATAACCTAAAAATAGAATGTTAGAACTTCCTCTGT
>JAOBYJ020119548.1:0-10240 GCA_025403565.2 Palythoa heliodiscus | reverse complement strand
CAAAATGACCTATTTTGTATGGGTTATATAATGAGAATCTAGATGTTGATAAACTGGCTGGGGCTGAAAGGGTTAAGGCACGAACTCCAAGGGATGTTTTGGAGGTTTGCTCTTATTGTGGTTTATTTGTAACCAACAAATTTTGTAATACCACTTGAGGATTTGATAAAAAAAATTAGCTTCAACTCTGAAGGGTAGGCACCAGCTCTCTCCCTTCCTGCTCCCCTCACCTTTAGCAAGAAGCATCTCTTTAATCAACTTGATACTTTTCAAGAAAAACACTTTTATACAGCACACCATATTCATAATGACTGCCATCTGAGGAAAGAATGGTTCAGAGAGCATTATGTTGAGGCTAGACAGTCATCAGGGTTGCCACACATCGGAATGAAAAAATTCCCTGACTTTTCCTTGATCTGGAGCAAATTTTACTGATCTTAAAGTCCTTAATTTGTACGGAGAACATAACATGCTTCACGTATTTTTCAGTTTTTTTGTTTAGACATTCAATAAATGTGAAGGAAAACCATATAATATCCAAAATGATATAAATTTCCCTGACTTTGAGCAGAATTACAAATTTCCCTGACCACATACAAAATTCACATACTTTTCGTTTCTCCCTAACTTTTCACCGACCGTGGCAACCCCGAGTCATAAACACACTCATTTGATCATTTCTTTGTTAGCTATACATGGGCTGCATCTGGGACAGAAAAACGATAGTGTGGAGTGGATTAATTTCTAGACTTGCCTTTTGATGAGAAAGACTGTTATGCCTGACAAAGGCTTCATTATCAAGGACCTGCAACCACTATTGACTAAGAGTTTCACTCAACATGTCCCCAGTTTTGGAAAGTTTGGCACAGATTCCTGCAAAGGATATGGTGAAAACCCTGCAAATTGAAGGTTTACGACTACATGTTGAATGTGCTACTATGATGAACAAAATCAAGAATTTTTATATTTGGTATGGAGTGGTACCCCTTCATCTGTGTGGGGTTGTAAACCTGTTGTAGTGTAACTTACTGAAGAAAATTACCGATCTCAGCTGTTTTCTCAGTTGTTTTCTCCTTGTTTGTATGAAGCGAACCAAATATCTAAATTCAGTTTTAGAGAGTTTATTTTCCTCATCAAAGTGACAATGATTGAAAAAATGGTCGTAGCCACATTCAGCATTTTTATAACCAAAGCGCGGGATAAAATGGTAGATTAACTGAATGATCGAGACGTCATAAGTGAGCGCTTTCGCGAGGTTATTATTCATTATCCCGACGCTGCCGAGCGTTGAATATTGTGTAACCTTCTTTCCGCCAAAGTTCACTCGGCTTTCCATCCTTGCGGGGTCGGTAAAATGAGTACCAGTTTTTGCTGGGCGCTAACCTGCGATGGATAAGTGTCCCGTCCAGGGGGAGTCAGTGACTCTCATCCGCTTAACACCACGGAAACCCAAGATAAGCAACGGCTCCAATCGGCCACTTGGCTCAGAAAAGGTTTTAGATCAGTGCAAGCGTTATCTTGAGCAGCTCAACTCACTGCGTTTTGTGTCGGAAGCGTTTGAAATTCAGAAGGGTGAAGGATTTAAGGGCACTACCCTCCGCCTTTCAATGAAGATGAAAGAAAACATGTAATAGAAACTATCAAAAATATCAATGAAGTTGCTTTTAATTTTGGAAGGATACAGAGGGAACTGAGCTTTTGAGGAACTACCCAAATGTGGTAAAAACTCGTAAACGTGCACTTCCAATTTCTGTTCAGTTTAAAGTGCTGGATGGGATGATGTGTTTAGTGGATGTTACAGTCAACAACAAGGGAACTGTTGCATGCTTCTCGAAAAAATGGGTGACCCTTTTCTCCAGTGAAGGTCGATATATTTCGGAATTTTGTGTTTGCTGCAGTATACCAACTCAAAAAGCTATATCCTTGGATTGTGAAAGGAACGTTTATATCTCTGACCGTACGTCTTTTTAAGGATGACGTTTATAAACACTGTAGTGAAAGTTAACACAAATTGTGGAGAGCATTAGAAAAAACAAGATCCTGTAAAGGAAATGTAGAACAAATTCAGTAAAGACCTTATAATCTTATAAGCTGGAAAAACTTTTGCGTTTGTCTTGATCACCCTTTCTATACGTTCTTTATTTTCCTTGATTTTCAGTTTCTCTGTCTTTCTCTGATCCTACTTTGACCGTGTGGCACTTCGGGGGCCTCCACAGTGATCATCCATTTCCGTCTTCAGAAACGTGGTCTGCTGTATCCCAACTCAGGCCCATTTCCTTCCACTCTACTTCCATAGATCGCCACAAGCTTGTTTCGGGCTCGCCTCTGTTTGGTTTCCCTTGTGGAGCCCATCGTAGCTCTGGACACCCTTGCCAAATAGGCATATTGCAGCCTCAATACATGTCCCAGTCATCTCCGTTGTCTTTTTAACAGAAACTGGTACGTGTTTCATGTTCTAAACAAGTCTTCTTCAAATCTTTCCAGGCCAGAAGATTCTCATAATTCGTCGAAGGCACTTGTCTGGAATGAATCCCATATGTCTCGTCATTTTTCAGCATTCACTTCCATACTTCTCGGTTTAAAACGCCAATTTCTCTTAAAAGACACTTAAAGTGATATAACAATAACACTATGACGTTAGAGGATACGCTTCGTTACCATGTCCCCAAAATCGTAAAACACAGACACGCCATTTGTGCTTGTTCATCTTCAGCGAAAAAAAACTCCGAGTGGTAAATACAAATAGAATTTGAAACACTGATTGTCAAGCATTTTCTCCCACATTGTTATCATCATCATCAACATCATCATTGTCGCTGTCGTTGTCATCATCTTCTTCATCATCATCTTCATCATCATCATCACCATCATCATCATCATCCTTGTCGTCGTCGTTGTCATCATCGTCATCATCTTTATCATCATCATCATCATCATCATTGTGGTCATTAATTTAACTGGGACATCCAGACACCATAAAACACGATCGACTGATATTATTCCAACTTAATTCTTTATTTATCCAGAAATGTTACAAATTTTATTCACACTCTAGGTTAATTCAACCTGGACAATCAAACATCACACTGCGCGAATATACGCGGATTTCTGCAAAAGTAATGTTAATAAACAAACCTTTTCCACCTAAAATACCTCAAAGACATTAAACAAAGAAACCTTTGTCTCAAACAGCAAATCAAGGTCTGGTAGATACATTAACTGGTGGACTCATTAATGACAATAACCTAAACTCTCTTTGTCTTAAACTGCCAATCAAGGCCTGGTGGACTCATTAATGACGATAACTGAAACTCCCTTTGTCTTAAACTGACAATAAAAGACTGGTGGGTTCATTAATGACAATAACTGAAAATCCCTTTGTCTTAAACTGACAATAAAAGGACTGGTGGACTCATCAATGACCATGACTGAAACTCCCTTTGTCTTAAACTGCCAATCAAGGACTGGTGGACTCAATGTCAATAACTGAAAATCCCTTTGTCTTAAACTGACAATAAAAGACTGGTGGACTCATTAATGATAACTGAAACTCCCTTTATCTTAAACTACCAATCAAGGGCTGGTGGACTCATTAATGAAAATAACTGAAACTCTCCTTGTCTTAAATTGCCAGTCAAGAGTTGGAAACTGAAACTCTCCTATACTTCAAAATTTAATCATTTACTGTATAAAATCCACAGCCGTTTCCTTAAGTAACAAAACTTTTAACGTTTAAGAATTATTTCAAAGGTGAGTTATATTCCTCAACGTTAATTTGTACAAACCCTTACAACAAATAACCACACTATATCTAACCAATAGGAGTTGACTGAATACGCATCGCGCAGTCTAGGTCGAGCATATCGTCAGATTTTACCGATGAAAGGCACTCATTTTCTTCTGTACTAGGCTAACATTACAAACTTTTTAAACGTCAATTTTGCTTTGGCGTCATAAATTTGAACACATTATGTACAAAAAAACGTTTTAAGTCTATGATACCAACTGGCAACTATAGTAACTTTAAACAAAACTCTTTTACAAACATGAACGGACGCGAAGATAATATAAAAAAGTAACTTAGCTATACCAAAATAATTTATATCAAAATGCTGTATCTAATTACAAAAGTTGTCACTTCCGTGCCTTTTCTTATCTGTTACATTCAGAGGACGTTCGGCAATCGTCATTTCAAGCATTGCATCTACTACAGGGAAAACGGTTTCGTCTTCACTTTCGCTATCGTTGCTGCAGTGGGCGCTGTCACTATCTGTGTAGTATCTCCCTCCCACCAGGGAGCTACGGAGCCTCACTTTCATGCTTGAACTCAGTGGCGGAATGTAATCACGTGGGATGAGATAGTTTGACAGGTTGTACAGGTCCACAAACACCTTGTAACGATCACTAAAACCACAACATATGGCCAAGTTATAACTAGAAAATAATATTTAATAATTTTAATGAAATAATAATTTCTGATAGATTCATTACTAAACATTGATATGTAAAGTTGCAGTTGAAATCAGTAACAAATAAAATATTTTGACAGGAGAAAAAACGTCCGAGTTCTTAATGGGACTCGTGTGGGGAACGGGTCACTTAATGTTGTTTTTGTGCTCTTGTAAGAGGCTAGCTTTAAGTGGCTAATTATAAGTGGCTAACTGTAAGTGGCTCATTATAAGTGGCTAAATATAAGTGGCTAATTATAAATAGCTAATTATAAGTGGCTAATTATAAGTGGCTAATTATAAGTGGCTAAGTATAAGTGGCTAATTATAAGTGGCTAATTATAAGTGGCTACTTATAAGTGGCTAATTGTAAGTGGCTAATTATAAGTGGGTAAATATAAGTGGCTAACTATAAACAGCTAATTATAAGTGGCTAATTATAGGTGGCTAATTATAAGTGGCTAAGTATAAGTGGCTAATTATAAGTGACTAATTATAAGTTGCTAATTATAAGTGGCTAATTATAAGTGACTAATTATAAGTGGCTAATTATAAGTGGCTAATTATAAGTGGCTAATTATAAGTGGCTAATTATAAGTGACTAATTATAAGTGGCTAATTATAAGTGGCTAATTATAAGTGGCTAATTATAAGTGACTAATTATAAGTGGGTGATTATAAGTGGCTAATTATAAGTGGCTAATTATAAGTGGCTAATTATAAGTGGCTAATTATAAGTGAGTAATTATAAGTGGCTAATTATAAGTGGGTAATTATAAGTGACTAATTATAAGTGGCTAATTATAAGTGGCTATTTATAAGTGGCTAATTATAAGTGGCTAATTATAAGTGACTAATTATAAGTGGCTAATTATAAGTGACTAACTATAAGTGGCTAATTATAAGTGGCTAATTATAATGACTAATTATAAGTGGCTAATTATAAGTGAATAATTATAAGTGGCTAATTATAAGTGGCTAATTAGAAGTGGCTAATTTTAAGTGACTAATTATAAGTGGCTAATTATAAGTGGCTAATTATAATGACTAATTATAAGTAACTAACTATAAGTGGCTAATTATAATGACTAATTATAAGTGGCTAATTATTATGACTAGTTATAAGTGGCTAATTATATGTGGCTAATTATAATGACTAATTATAAGTGGCTAACTATAAGTGGCTAATCATAATGACTAATTATAATGACTAATTATAAGTGACTAACTATAAGTGGCTAATTATAATGACTAATTATAAGTGGCTAACTATTTCACAAAGAGTCTGAGGAAGGGCGGCAACGGCCCAGAAACTTTAAGTTAACGTGCGTGATTTTACCGGTCTTTTATAATATTCTAACATGCTATCAAGCATTCTGTTTATTTCAGAAGTATTTACTTTGAATAATGGCTATTCTTGGCAGCCTCCCAAAACGAACCAAGCAGAATTGAATAAATTGTCTCCCAAAACTTAAAACGCAGAGCGCTTACCCAACGGTTGAGCGCAGATACTGATACCCGGATGAACCACCGGTTCCTGTCTTGCCACCAATCATGCGTTGCACCATCATCAGGTGGTTATCTAGGAAAACAGAACAATCGCGGAGTCAATAACTGGAAAAGAAAACATCAATTGAATTCTGGGGATAAAGCACCATGAAGTGATCATCACGGAAAGAAAACATCAAGTGAATATCTTGGAAGTAAGCACTACCATCAAGTGATTATCAGGGAAAGAAAACACCAAGTGAATATCTTGGAAGTAAGCACTACCATCAAGTGATTATCAGGGAAAGATAACACCAAGTGAAAATCTTGGAAGTAAGCACTACCATCAAGTGATTATCAGGGAAAGAAAACACTAAGTGAATATCTTGGAAGTAAGCACTACCATCAAGTGATTATATGGAGAAGAACGCCCCACCATCAAGTGATTAACTAAGAAAAAAGCATTATCGTTAAATTATTATCTAGGAAAGAAAGAAGAATCATCAAATGATTATGCGGGAAAGAAAGAACCATGAAGTGAGTATCTTGGAGTGAAAACACATAACCGAGAGGTCATCTGTGCTCCAAAGAAAACCACACTGTCCGTTGCTACAGTCTGCATCTGTAATTAAGAAAATTCAAAACTTTAAGAATGATTAACAACTGGTCGTACCTATTTGCCCAAAAAGTCAAAATACCAATGTTCTGTAACCGTTAACCAAGCAAATACCTATACCTTTTATACCTTTTACAGTGCTAGTATTTTAAACGAACACACACTTGGTGTCGTTTAAAATAACGAACTAGCCGATTCGACAACTATATGTCCTAACTCTTAGGGCTTTATAAACTATGAACTTAGTTGTAAAAGATCGGGATTGAAAGCAAACTTACAGCGCCACTTGCTCAACAAGGAGTCGATGTCCATCAACAGATGAAGGAGTTGGAATGGCTGGCTGAACCGTGGCTCATCTCTGTCATTAGAAGAAAACAATATTCAAGACTCAATGTAGCCTCCTAACAGTAGCTGTTCTGTGTGACATTTTCTAACTCATGATTATCTCAGTGCCAAACCAAACTGGACATTCTATTTTCAATTGTTTTTAAAACTCCAAATACAGAAGTAGTTCCTTGATTGGTTAGTTTTGAGAATGGAAACGAGGCGAGATTCAGCACGGTATTTGAGTATATGCAACCAATCAGACGCCATTCTTTATCTATAACTCGCATCCAAAAAAAAGGCAGCACTTAGTTGACACAAATACAGGAATTTTCGCCTTGTAATTTGTTTTGATATTGCGATTGAACCCTATTCACTACAAGTCAAAGCG
Source organism: Palythoa heliodiscus (assembly GCA_025403565.2). Taxonomy (NCBI): domain Eukaryota; kingdom Metazoa; phylum Cnidaria; class Anthozoa; order Zoantharia; family Sphenopidae; genus Palythoa; species Palythoa heliodiscus. The sequence goes on along the minus strand of JAOBYJ020119548.1, from coordinate 2,973 downwards.
CCTTTCAAAACATCCTCTTTGAGCAAATTATGGAGGAGATATCCATCAAACTCGGACGTTTACAAATACCGACTCTAGGTTTAGTTTAACAATCTTAAACTAAGAGAATCCAAAACTCCAAGTTAAAGATCAAGAGGCCTAGGTCCTGAACCGATAAGTAGACCTGCCAAACTTAATCTTGTAAAAAATGTTTCCACAAAGTCGCTAATTTATACTTTAGTAAGAGTGCATTTTGTCATTAGCTGAGACAGACTAAGAACGCCGTGGCCAAAACGTGTATCCAACTACACCACTCACCGGTAGAAGTAAATCATAAGCGCTCCTTGCATAGCCTTGTAAGAAAATCGTCTTTCTCCTAAAAGGGGCAAGAAGCAGTTAATTACTGAAGTGAAAACTGAACAATTGATGCAATACTTGAATTGGAACGAGTACAGTATGAATACACATTTTAACTACTGTATTTTATGTTCATAATTTAAGAAGTTTGTAACTATACTGCGATACTGTACTTCGTATTACACGCATTTAAAAGCGTTTATATAATTAATAAAACAACTGTTGAAATGTACTGCAATTGTAATTCTTCTAGCCCATTCGTCTTTTATTTATTTATTTATTTTATTTTATTTACGGACATTTAGGGACATAGTGGGGTTCCATTGAGAAATGATAATAGGACTCGAGGTCCTTTACAAAGATCTTTCTCCAATAGTAAGAGCACCAATGTCAGAAAATTTATAGTATAAACGAAACACTGCAATTAAATAGGAGCATTAAATAAAACTAGAGAAAGTCTATAACTACACAAAATATACACGTCTGCTTTATGACAAATAATTGCAAGTACAATATGAAAAAATCCACCTCTGCCCAACTTGATTATATAAAATGCTTGTTTTAAGATTTCATTACGATTGTACGTTGCTATTTTTGGACTATTTAAAAAACGCAAGTTAGATAAAAATGTTTATCTAGAAACGAAGCAGAAAAGCTTACTTACCCCGAGCTAAAATTTGATTGTGCCTTTCTTCGTTAAAAATACTGTCGAAGGACTCCTACAAAAAAAGGTGCAACTGTATAAAACACTTTAAACTATCGTAAATAAAAAAAATCTTGAGCACTCCCTGTTACCCACTGATTATCGATTTCTTAACTTTTTCTATCGCTTAGTGACCAGTTGTACAACCGTAGTAGGTAGAAATATGACACTATTCTTACACGGATTACAAAATTTTTGTGTCATGTACATTGAGATATTTTTAAGGCGGGTAGGAATGCGAGGTTTTTGACGCTATTTTGGACACTTTTAAGGTAAATTCAAAGGTAAATAAATGCAATAACCTATAAGTAGAACTAAACAGCTCGAGTTTATTTCGCTTACGTATACTATGTTATGCTAACTATCTCGATCATTTATTTGCCTGTTCATACCAGTGAGCCTTGAATACCGTATACTTTTAAAATTGCCTATTTAAGTAGCAAAATTTACATTTTAAACTAAGTTGAAAGCCTACAGTATAATTTATGTGGCAAAAAACATTCGCCAGACATTTACGGAATGCAAATTCAAAACACTGTTTCTCAGAAATGAACAATAATTTCAGTGTCTCCGGACAATCTAGCTACCATGGCCATTTCACAAGGAAGCTGTGAAAGTCTCATTAGTGTGTGGATTTACCCCGTACCCGGCTACTATAGACCATTTTCACACGTCCGCCATCTTGGATATGAAAACGAGGCTGGGCGGTCAACGGAGAAAAGATGGCGTCACGTGAGAATGTCAAGCCTTCTTAATCAAATACGTTGAAATATCTACCCAAAACTGGTCTGGATTTTGCTGAAAAATGAGCAAACAAGAAAGCTTTTAACCCTTTGGTGTAACTTTTCACGTATTTGAGGGTTATAAGAGCAAATGGATTTTGTCAACCAAACACAGCAATCTTTAGCGCGAATTACTGCTGTTTCATTTCCTATCATTTCAACTCAAGCTCTTGTGTGATGTTTAACAAAATTGAATTCAATTTCTTTTGCCGACTGTCAAGGAAGCTAAATTTAGGTAAGTATGGTGTTTATCACTCTTTTTTGGAGCCATTCTCAATTGCAGGAGCCCACAAGCTGGCATCGTAAAGCTAGAGTGATGGGTTGAAGCAATCTTCTGAAAGAACCCAGAAAAGAGAGGTCAAATCACTCTAAATTAAACCGTTAAATTATCATGTAGCGGAACATGGCGGCCAATATTGAAATTATTTCTCTGCCGTTCTGTGGATGATTCTTGCACCTACTGGGGCATTTTAGGCAAGTTTTGACTTCTAAAAAGTTCAGCGAGGACAGAAATTTGTCAGTAGGTGCGGAAGGCTCGACACTTAAAAAACATCTATAAAATAAAGATGGCAGAACTCCATGTCCGCTGAGGAAATGTTTCAATTGCCCTGCATTCCTATCAGGCGCAAACAAGGCAACTACTGATGCACGAAACTTGTTTCATTTAATCGGCTGTAGGTCGGCCAACTGCGGGTAGAGGACAGTTCGTTGCAACTCAGCACAAAGTATTTGATTTAAACATTATTGTGATTGCCGAGTTTTTGTTTTTGAAAAATTTTTTCGGTGCAAATAACGTATTATTATATAACGGGTGTATAGTCTAAAAAAGGAATGGAAATAACAAATAAAACTTTAAAACTAAACCGCAAAAGCATTGCTGAAATTCCAAGATTACTTTTCCATTCTTTTATACCTCATGTTTGTGGATATCCTTGAGAAGCTCTTCTCGTACTTCGGGATCTTCTTCATTCTAGACAAAAATGGGAATAATGAATTAAATGACCAGTTGGTCAATACAGACGATTTCTTTCGAGCGCAAGAAAGAATAATTGCTGAACAACATATGAATAACAACTTTATATCACAATTGTAGTTATAAAAATTGTTACTCTGTGCTGCCAAATAAACGGGAGCGTCAAAATAAACGGGGGG
>JAOBYJ020119333.1:2500-10240 GCA_025403565.2 Palythoa heliodiscus | reverse complement strand
GGTACACCTTTTATTATGTTTTGCTCATGTTGGGTGAGAAATCATGAAGTTTCTAACTGTGGCTGCTGGTGTATTCAGCTGCTTGACTGTTATACTTTTCAGCCAATCAGATACTTTAGAAACTTCATGCCTTCACACCACTACACTAGCTAAACACAATAAAATGAGTTTGCTTTAAACATAATGCAACAAAAAATTGAAAGCTTCAGGGTAATTGTAATAAAAAATGCTAATAAAAAGTTGAAGTTCAATTTGATAGATTTTGTAGTATTCACTTGTGGAAATATTTCTGGAATTCAAATGATCTAGTCATGTTACTAGTTTGTAATATTGTTTTTAAATCGTGGATAAGCGAAGCGTGAACGTATGTGCTACCAACTTCATGTGCGCATGCGCAAAACTTCCTTACACATTAAAAATGCAAAAATACTATTATCACGCCTGTAGCAGGGGGGAGGGCGAGGGGGCACCCCCCCAAATATTTCACCAAAAATACAGGAAAAGTATAAGACATCGGGGACAGAAGGTGAAATTATGTGGTATGTTGTCACTATTGCCCCCCACCCCCCAATCTTTCGAAGCCTGCTACGGCCCTGTAGAAATAGAAATGCCATTCTTTCGAGGCATTTCAGACAGACAATACAATGCGTGGGGGAGGCGGGGCAGTTTGAGATAGAAACAATCGGCCTTCCGCCTGGATCCATCTATCTTCCCCCGTTTCAACACAGGGAACCCAAACGTAGCGATTCAAACCAGAGGAGGGACTGGTCTCGAATCATCGACGTCCATTTTGTTTGTTTGAAACTTGTTTGAAAAAGTGATGGGCAGCTTGAACGTTTCTCAACATTTCTTGTGCATCGTGCCAACATTTCTACTGCTTTATTGTCTTTTGGTGCAGCTGGATATGTAGTAAGTTGCCTTTATCACACAATGTTTACTTAAGTCATATTTTACTAAAAAAATCTAGTCTCACTTTTACACAAACGTATCCACGATTTCACCGAGGCACAAGGTGCCTTTGATTAGATTTACTTATTTACAAAGAAGGTGGTTCTAACAAACTACAATTTTCTACGTTTCAGAAGCTACTTAACAAATACTTATACATTCCATTTGAATTTGATCAGTAATACACTTCCTTATTATCTTACCGGGTTGTCAACATTCACTCTTACAGCAAAAATTTGACAGAAAGTTTTATTCAGAATATAATTGATAAATTCTGTGACAAATTTTGTTTTCTAGATAAATTACTCTGATTTTTCTCGTCCATGTGGAGTGATGGAGAAGACAACAACAGGCAACATGGAAGTAAAAGAATTCTTAGAGGGAAGAAATATCGAATTATCAAAATTTAAATAAGTCAGAACAAATACACCAGCAGCACGACGACGCATTTGTAGAATGCAGGGTGGAGAGATTTCCATACCACTACCACGCACAAACCACCATTTAAGGGATACTTTAAAGGTAAGTCAAAAATATTGCTTGTGTTTATATGTTATGATTAATTTCTATTTTAGGATATACAAATATTATGTAGTGTATTAATGCACTAATTTTTAAATCAATAATTATATAAATTAAAATACGTAGCTCTAGAAAAACTCCTGACTTAAATCTTGCATAGAGAGTTTCCAGGATGGGAACTCCCCACCCATCATTTAGTTTTATTCAATTTAAAATAGGTTCAATTAAAAAAACATGTACATAATACTATATTTAAAGTATTTTTAAGTCCCTCTTTAGAATTTTTGGCCTTATACTGTAAACACTATAAATTTCTTCATAATTTAGCCAACATTGAGTGAAATGAGTAATCTCATTACTGTATCTTGAATTTCACTGTCGCTTATAATAATAATAATGCACTTAATAATATTTTCTTGTATATTTTGATGTTACAGAGCAAAACTGAGAGTGGAGAGTATGTCTTAGGAGAGATGATTGTTCCACACCCTTACAAGAAAGTTTCGTTAACAAAAAATGGAACAATAAAAACAGAGATATTAACTGTTTCAGGAAGAAAAATTCCTCTTTCAGAGATAAGACAGAGATTGCTAATGGACCATGAACAGATGGGACTTGTTCGTCCATCAACTGATGAATACTATGACAACATGTTAGCAAAGCAAGTTAATGACAAGCTTTCACTTCTCAATGAACACCACAATGTAGGTACTGTGCAACACTGAATGACAAGAAAGACTATTTAAAACAAATTCAGAGAACGCGACATTTGATGCTTTGGGCAGATAGTTCAAACCTTCTAAACCATGGACACTTATTAATGACTGTCAATATTCTGTACGATGAAGCCTTTTTCTTCACAAATAAAGAAATAGAAGAACAGGGAAAAGGAAATGTTGATGTACAGAGTCTTGTAGGACGACCACATGTTTACATTCTGGCAAGATGTGGCTCATCTGAAGTTGAGCAGCTCATGTATATCAACACCAGAAAGTCATATTTACTTGGTTTAGTCAACAAACGAACCACAAGTGACTGATGTCATGAGGCTTTACCATGCAGATGGCCCAGAGCAGGACTTTGAATCTGGAGAGCAAAAGGGAGGCAATGCTGGCAGTTCAGGGTGCAGTGGAGATGCAAGAAATTACAGTGATCTGTTTCTTTACCAAAACCATACTTATCTCTGACAGATCGGCTGAGGAAAGTGCGCCAAGGTCCAGCTGGAAGAAGCAAAAGAAATGGGGGTACAGCGCTCATACTTTGAGATTTCACATGCCAAAGGAGAAGAAGATGCAGCTGGATCTCATGTGAAACAGCGGGTGAGCAAGGCTGTTTTACAAAGAAAAGCGAGGATTACAAATGGAGAAAGCATGCACAAATAAATTGTTGAGACTTTCAGCCATCCAGTTTTGGCTCATGAACAAAATCAATGCAACTCAAATGTCGAGTTTTCTTTTTTGTGCCTAGTGAGGGAGAAGGGCCAATAGGGAGAAGCAGATCTGGGAAGCAATTCAAGTCAGTGTTGGGTATCAGAAAATGGCACTGTGTTAAGAGCTTGCCACAACAAGAAAAGGTCTTTCTTATGATATCTAGAACTTTCTGAATTTATCTCCATTTACTTTTTATTCGAGAACGTTCCAGAATGTCAATTCGCTAATCTCTATTATTATCCCAAACGTTAGTGTCTATAAATAGACTGATTATGTATTTGTTTGGAACATTCTAGAATCCCCCTCTTTAAGGTATATAAGCAACTGTTAGATCTACGTTTAGGGTTGTTATGTCATTAGCGCTACGAGTGTAACCTACTTTAGAAGTGATTAAAATTTGCGATCGACAAAACTGAGTCGTTTCAGCTTTCCTCGTTTACTGATAAAACTTGGTGTCAGAAGGTTAGTTAAATCCACGAGCTTTGTGTTTGTTGCTTGAAGATTTTTTGTCTTGCCAGTACCGCTAGCCAAACCTCCAGATCCTCTCAACCTAGAAGACAGATTGCATAGAAACGATAACTGGTTACACTTTAAGAGAGCATGGCAAATCTATGAACGGGCGACTGGGATCAGTAAACAGGACAGTCCAGTCCGTGTTGCTCATTTTCTCAACGTCATTGGAAGAGAAGGAGTTCATTTGTTTGACACCTAAACCTTTGATGAAGCTAGTCACGAAAGCGCTGACAATATAGATGTCATAGCTAATTTGAATCTCGTTTTCTGCCGCAACGTAATGAAACGTATGAACGATATCTCTTCAACAAAAGAGAGCAAGAACTGGGAGAAAGTATCGATCAGTATTGCACAGCACTGATGCATCTCTCTGAAGACTGTGGCTTTATGACTCTTAGAGACAGTTTGACAAGAGACCGTCTGATCCTTGGAGTTAAGAATGATCATGCACGCAAGAAACTATAAGAGCAGAAAGATCTTGCCTTGGATAAAGCTTGGACATTCTGCGAACACTAGAGTTAACAGTTACACGCGCATCAGACATGACAACTGAAGAGGCTAATGTAAATAGGGTAAAACTCAAGAAAACAAAAACTCGTAAAACCCAGACTGAGGACACGGGCCCCATATAAACAAATGCCAAGTAGGAAGCGTACCCCTCCATGGAAGTCAAAAGGGAAAGGTTCTGGCAACAGCAACAACGTATGCACTCGAGAATGTAAGTTTTGTGGTATTGTTCATGAGATTAAAAAATCAGCTTGTCCTGGCAAAAAAAATGCACTAAATGTGGCAAAGAGGGACACTTCGCAAAAATGTGTGACTCCCGCTCCGTCAATCATGTACAAGATTGTGAAATCTACAGTCTGGCCAGGGATGTCTGCTCAACTCAAGGTCCTTATTGATAAGTGCTCTATATGCCAAACTGTTAAACCTGAACAACCTGGTGAACCACTTCAGCCCCACCCAGTTCCATACAGGCTGTGGTAACGGGTTGCAAGTGGTTTGTTTACTTTTGAGAACCGCAACTACTTGGCATTAGTTGATTACTACAGCAACTTCATTGAGCTGGACTATCTTGCTGACACTTTGTCCCAGACAGTCATTCACAAACTAAAGATGCATTTTGCGCGGCATAGGGTACCAGATTATGTTGTTTCAGACAATGGTTTACAGTATACATCTACAGAATTTCGAAAATTTGCAACAACCTGGACATTCAAGCATGTCACTACGTCACCGCACTACCCACAAGCTAATGGGATGGCCGAAAGTGCTGTCAAAACATGCAAGACAATAATGAAAAAAGCTCTTCTGTCAAAGTATGATCCATATCTTGGCTTATTGGATCACCACAACACTCCTACTGCCGCAACAGGCATGTCACCCTGCCAACGTCTTTTTGGTCGCCGAACTAAAACAATCCTACCCTTCCCAGAATCTCTACTCAAGACTGATCAAACAGTTAGTGATCTTCTCAAAATGGATCATGTCAAGCACGCGAAGCATTTTGACCAGCATACTAAACAACTCTTAGAACTCAAGTCAGGTGACACGGTGCGCATGAAACTGCCTGGTGAAACACAGTGGTCACAAGCAGTTGTTTCTTCTAAAATGGCACCTCGCAGTTACAAGGTTGAAGTCACTGGTAGATACTATAGGCATAATCGTAAGCAGTTGCCTTATACCAAGGAACCACTTCAAGAATCTCCCTCCGAAATGGAAGAGGATGACTTCACAACTTCAAACAACCTTCCGGAACAGACCCAGCCCTCTCCAGCTAGTACTCAAGCAAAAGCGGCCACAACCCCTACGAGACTTCAACTTTCCGTCTCACCTCGAACAACAGAACCGAGTGCAAGATCGCCTCAAGTAGCCAAGACAACCGAGATAAGGACACGATTAATCAAACCACCTAAGAAGTTTGATATTGAGTCATAGTGATGAACATTGCAGTCTACTTATTTTTTTAAAAGGGGAAAGATGTTATGATATCTAGAACTTTCTGGAATTTATCTCCATTTGCTTTTTATTCGAGAATGTTACAGAATGTCAATTCGCTAATTTCTAATATTATCCCAAACATTAGTAAGTGTCTATAAATAGACTGATTGTGTATTTGTTTGGAACATTCTAGAATCCCCCTCTTTAAGGTATATAAGCAACTGTTAGATCTACTTTTAGGGTTGTTATTATGTCATTAGCGCTATGAGTGTAACCTACTTCAGAAGTGATTAAAGTTTGCGTTCAACAAAGCCAAGTCGTTTCAACTTTCCTCGTTTACTGGCAAAACTGCCTTAACCAGGCATCGCACTTGCTACTGCAATGACTGCATTCTTGATGACGAGGATCAATGCAAGAACAAGGAGTGGGTTGTTACTGGAAGGAAGTAGAAATCAAAAGGGAGCCCTCACCAGCCACGGCTAGGCAATCCACAGCCACATCAACTCTGGACACAATGATGCTACCTGCCATATGGCTGATCTTGTAGCCAAAGGCAGCACCGTTGCCATAGCAGCTTTTGAAGATCCTATCTATGACTTCTACCTACTAAAGGTCACTTCTGTTGGGGTGATAGAGCTAGAGAAGCCAATTAATGATGGCTATTCCTGCCATTACCCTAGTGGAAGTTCTGTTCTAAAAGGTCACTTCTATTTAAGGGAAAACCTCCAAGATATTACCTACATGCTTGACACCAAATATGAAGCAATAGTTTATGCAGAGACAGTTCGTGCCATATGCACTGATCTTTCTGTGAAGAAAAAAGATAGAAATAAGCCAGTCTAGAAGATTTCTATGCAGCAGCATGAAGAAATCATGAGATCAATGTAAAAATATAATATTTGTTGAGTGTGAGAGGAAAAAACTTAAAGATTTTATTGAAAACAGTAATTTTTGTATAATCTGCCATGTCTACAAGGCATTATGGGTAATTGAAATTTGCATTTTATAGCTTCTCAAATGAGAATTAATTAAAAATATTATTTGCTATCATCATCGAACACTAAAATACATTGAAATAGGCAATAAAGACCAGTTTCAAGATGATTTAGATTTTTGAGCATGTATCAAAAGAACCATTCTGAAACTTTTAGAGGTACACTTTTGATGATACATAAAACTACATACAATACATGTAAAATGCCTCTCATGCAGGGCTATTTTTTCCCTCCAAAAATCTGTTCTGCTAGAAAAGACCCCCAGTGATATATCATTGTATATGATTATCTGTTTACTTGAAAATACATTTCTTAAGATAGGATCTTGCTCCACTAGAGCAGGTTAATTTCCATAATTTTAGCCATCAAAGAGACTGTTCAATTCCTTACATGTACATGCACTGGTGTTTTCCCAATGGAGAGGGGAAAAATTAGTTCTATCCCTGGGATAATGGATTCCAACACTTGTCTGCCCATATCTGTAGAGCCCTATTGAAATGCTGAGAAGTTTTTTTTACTATTACGTGTAATTTTATTTTTTGGCTTACAAATCAACAGTTATGACAGTAGTACTTATTAGTCAATTATTTTTTGTTGCTTGATCATGGCAAGTTTATCATTGCTCACAGAGCAACACCCAAAACTTAGAATCATCACTGTAAGACTTGCCTCTTTCAGGTGTTGTAAGCTGTATATGCCAGTTACAGTGTATATTATTACTAAATGGCTTCTTTTTGGCATGCACAAAGAATGTTAATAGAGGTTTTCATGAGGAACCTCTGCAGAGAATGGTGACAGACCTTGAACTGATTAAAAATAAATGGGAATTTGCAGTGCCACTTCCACGAGGTGGCTCTTCATCCACTGTTTCCAGATCGAGTTAGAATTTAGAAGTGTTGATTTTTGTGAAGGGTGGAAAACCGGAGAACTCAGAGAAAAATCCTCGGAGCCGGGACGAGAACCAACAACAAAATCAACCCACATATGAATCGAACCTGGGCCACATTGGTGGGAGGCAAGCGCTCTCACAACGGCGCCATCTCTGCTCCCAAGATTTGTAAAGAGAGAATCATGGGATGTGTCCCTTGATTACTGCATGTACCTCCAAGACCTGCTGCCATCCATTGATGACCTTTTGAATGGAACTAGTGAGTAGAACATCAAATACAATAAAAGAATGATCAAAGTTGACAAGAGGTTATAGGCAACTATTGTAGAAACATGATCTTTATACTATCAATTTGTATTTCTCTGCTTTACTCTTACCCACGGTGGCCTTGTGGTATGGCTTTGAACATAAAACAGAAAGTTTTGATTCAAAACATGACAATAACTTTGAAGGAATTTGCATTAATGTTTCTTAGAATTTGGATGGATTTAAAAATTACTTA
>JAOBYJ020119228.1:0-10241 GCA_025403565.2 Palythoa heliodiscus | reverse complement strand
TGATGCATTGGTGCATTGATCAACCAACTGATGCATTGGTGCATTGATCAACCAACTGATGCATTGGTGCATTAATCTACCAACTGAAGCACTGATCTACCAACTGAGTTATCAAACCATGTCTGCTGGGAGAAGGTTAATTTTTTTAGCTTATTTGGGCGCTGAAGAATCTAAGTGAGTATGAGGGTATTGTACTTACTAGCAGTTTTGAAACCTGTAAGAGTTTTAGTCATGTATATCTATTTGCTCTTCTCCCCTCCCCCTCCCGAAAAAATAAATAAATAAAATTTTAAACCAAAAGTACTTAACAGTGACATAGCAATTAAAATGTTGACAAGCTGCTAAGTCAATTCAGTTAATATTGTAAACTATAATGAATAGAGTAATAACATATTTTTTCAACTTACCTTCAGAAATGATGCCAACTCCTTTGGCAATGGCCTTAGCTGTGATTGGATGATCACCAGTAACCATGATAACCTTGATACCAGCACTGCGGCATTTACTGACAGCATCTGGTACAGCAGCTCGGGGAGGGTCAATCATGGACATTAGACCAACAAAGCAAAGGTTTTCCAGAGGGAAGTTGGGTGGCTGTTACCATGAAGAAACACACAGTAAATCTCAAATAACAACAGCTGGCAACACTGCTCACCTTTTAGGGGCGTATCATTCCTATGAGCATGGAAGAACTGGTGATTTTAAGGGGAGGCACATTTTTTTTTGCGAACTTTAAAAGGGGTTGACATTTTTCCCCCCAGAATTTCAAAGGAATGCAATATCAATATTAAGAGGGTAGATATTGATACCTAACAGAAGCTGTTCAAAGTTTCACTGCTCAACTTTTATGGACATATTATCATTTTTATTACACAAAGCCTAGTATGAAAATTATTAGAACATATTGCTTGGCAAAGCTGTATAAAATTATTACAAAGAAATATATCAAATTTCAGATGCTGATAAAAACATAAGATAAAAAAGCCATAGTTGAGAATAATATTGTTGGACAGCCGAGAGTTCCTTTAAAGGATTCAAGGTTGCATTGCAAAGATTTGATAGTGTAGAGATTCAAAGGCAGTGGGCTGGAAGATTCGTGTTTAAGATTTATAGATCTGGTGACAAAAATCCAGGGATGGTGGCATTAGAAAGATCCAGTATAAATAGTTCAAAAGAATAAGGGCTAGGAAGATGCCTAAAAGTTTTAATAGGAAAGATGAGGAAGATGCATTAAAATGATCCAAAAGGTCTTGGGGCTTGGTCCAAAGGGTGGTAGGGTTGAAAGGAATGGGTAAAAAGGTCCAAAGGGAGAAAGGGTTAGAAAAAATTTGGTGTAAAGATTTGGGGAGGGTTGAGTGGGGAAGATACATTAAAGGGATCAAAGGGTAGTGGGGAGAGGAAAATATAAAGCTCCAAACGGAAGTTGAGCATGAAAAGATTTATAAAAATTAATATACCAATTAGAGATGTGCCTGGGAAGATGGAAGGAAATGGAATTATAGGATGCATTAAAAGATTATTTCTTGTTCACATTTCTAAATGATCTTCAACAGAATACTCACATCATCATTAACAAACTCAAAACCAGGAGGAAATTCCTCAGTTGGCAAATAAAAGTGGCAAAATCCCAGTACACGCTCTCCGAGCCCCCCAAGATCAAGATAAGCCTGGTTAAACTGCTCTTTCGTAGAGTCCTCAAGTTTCTGCTCCTCTCCTTTGATCATGATGGTTGAACAGCGATCAAGAATTCTCTCAGGAGCACCCTTCATCACCAGCAAGTACCGTGGATCTTCTGTATCTTCTGTCTCATGAATGGATACCTGATACTTGTTTGTGGAGTTGAAAGGTATCTCACAGATCTTTTTGTTCCTGTTTCGCATCTCACTTACACTTCCCATTGTTAACTCAATGCACTTCAGAAGAGCAGACTCTGAGGCATCACCAGTTGTTTCTCTGAACAAACAAAAATTATGCAAATTTTCAGTTTAACTTATTCCTTTTTTAGTTTGTTCATAAAAATAAACAGTGGCATGTTTGGAGCAGTGTTAAGATCTCTGCCATCCAACCACAACATCCCAAGTTCAAATTCCAACCCTGCCGAGTGTTGAACATTTGTGACCTTCTTTTCTACCAAAGTTGACTCATCTTTCCATCCTCACGGGGTTGATAAAATGAATACCAGCTTTTCTGCTAAGGGCTAACCTCCAACTTCAAAGCTTACTTAAGTCAATTAAAGCAAAGGTGGCAGATCACTTTGCCAACCTCAGCAAACATTAACTCTAATTTATTCCAAGAAAGAAATAAAGAGCCACAGTTCATTACTGCTTCAAACTAAAAAGGCAGCAAAGCTCATTGCAGTCAGACTGAAAGCATAGAAAGACATCTCAGAGCAACAGCATCAACAAGGGAGGAAAACCAGAGTACCCAGAGAAAAACCACTGCAGTCAAAATCTCAGCCCACATGCAATAGCCAGGATTCAATCCAGGGCTTGACACCCACAGTAGCCAATGAGCCATAGACTACAGTAGTAGAAATTCAGTTTTGGCTAGTACGTTTTCAACTTCCACTAGCCACTTAACTAGTGAACAAAATGAAATTCGCCAAACTAGTTTCTGTCTTTCTCAAGGAAAACAAAAACAAACACATTTTTCAGAATTTCACTGCAGACGTATCACATTACTGGAAAAAAGTAAGTGTCAAGCCCTGCAATCTCAGGTTGAAGAGGTGGTAAGCATGATTGATGAACACTAGCCAACCTGACTACCCCTGTGATTCTAGCTATTGTTATTAAGAGGTCTTACTGTCAGCAAAGTCAACCTACAAAGAACACCTAGGCCTTAGCCTCACAGACTGTTTAGATGAACACTTTTCAGATTAAACCAAACAAGATTTATAAAAATGTTGTGGTTCATTTGAATTTGCCTCTAAATTAAAAACAACAAGGTTATGAGTAATCATATAATTTTTGAAAAAAAGAGGTTTACTCTCACTTTTTTGTAATTGGAACGTCTTCTTGCCCAGCTTTGAACTCAGCTCTATTACACAAAGCAGCAATCCGTGCTAATGCTTTCCACGTGGGTGATGACTGTGGATAAAAACAACTGCTTGATTAGATACTAATTAAAATGACAATTAACAGTTGCCCGCACCTTGAACACAATCTCATTCTAGTGCTGGTAACTAACTTTTTAGGCTGCTGGTCCCAGGACCAGTGGAGTTCAAAATTTACTCATCCATGATGCAATGTTACCAGTCCGCAATTTTTTGTATCTGGTTAACTCAGGGTTTGAGAAAAACCTGTTCAGTTGCCCCATGATAGCGTATCAAGAGACTGGACCTAATGTTTAATGTCCTTATCCATGAAGATACGAATGTCTAGCCATTTGCAGATGTTACAGCAAAGGCAGCATCTTCTCAATTATTTTAGGACCCTGTGTGAATGTCCAGCCAGGACTCGATCTTGACCCTCTTGCACAGTAGACTGGCACCTTACTAACTGGGCTAATCACACAGCAGTAGCCATTTGTAGTTCACTTGATTATGCTATGGATTTTTAAGGCCTATATGTACTTTAGTTAAATTTTAGCCAGAAAGTCCAAACAAATAACACACAAAGCTTTAGTACAAAGACTTACTAGTCCTTTGGAAGAGAGGAACTAGAAGCTTAACTACGATTTTTTTTTTAATTAAAGGGTCTAGTGCAAAAACAATGCAAGTGACTTGATGAAGTTCTCAACTCTCCCTTCATTATCCCTACTGTTTCTTCATAACTTTTGGGAGAATCTAGCATTTCATACAAAGTCACATTGTTTTTGAACTAGATAAAAATGATGTAAAAGACTTTTGATCAAGTTCTCAACTCTCCCTACATTATCCCTATTGTCTCTTCATAACCCTTGGGAGAGTTTAGCATTTCATACAAAGTCACTTATGTTGTTTTTGCACTAGGACCTTCAATTTGTGTCCACATGCATCGGCAGCTTTAACTTCATACTTCTCTATATACAGTTCACATCAAGTGATTTGTTTTGACTAATTCCATAATTTTAATTTCCACCGAGCCGCCATCTTTAAATGTGACATGTTTTGGTTGCACTCGTTCATTGCTTTTGTTTTTATCAAGAGTAGAGACTGGCACTGCTACCCCAAAATGTCGCATTTCAAGATGATACATTGCAGAAAATTTAAACTGTGAAAATGGTCATAACAAATTGCTTGGCATGAACTACATACACAGAATTATCAATTTTAAACTGCTAATGCACTTACAAGGGAAAAGAGAAGGGCAGGGTACCAAATAGCCCCGGAGAGCTACTTTTTGAGGGTGCCCTGGGGCTAAATTTTGCCCTGGTTGTGAGAAATGAATTTCGAACCCTGGAAGGGGGCAGCTAAAAAACAGCTGGAAGAGAGACAGATGCACAGACAAAGAGATAAAGGAAGTCAAAATGACTGGGATAGATTTTAGAAGGAAGCAGGGTTGTCCCTAACAGCCAACAACGAGCAGAATTAACTGGCCACTTGGGCCATTTTTAATTTGCCAGCTACTTGTTTCAATTTTTTGTTTTCTTAACCAGGGTAATTTGGCACTCGATTCAACCTTTTACCGACCTACTTCAAAGTGTGCAGACAACCCCATGAAAGGCAAAAAGTCAATTGCATTGGAGATCTGTCATTCTCCACAAGGAGCTAAGGGTCTACGTAAGTAAGTTATTTGAGATTAATATTATTGGGCAGTCAAGGAATCCTCTAAAGGAAAAGTGAAGTCAGGTTCCAAACTTAATAAACAAAAGCTTATTCAGTCTACAGATTCCCCACTGGAAAGCTTTCAAAACTAGTACCTTCTCTTGAATGTGACCCGACTGGTCCTCAGTTGTGTCTGCCTCCACAATAGTAGCATCATACCACATGTGGGCTGAAAGGAATAATAATTGAGCTCAGTATCAAAGAGTAGAGGAAAATAATAATAACAATGATGATAATAATAATAATAATAATAATAATAATAATAATAATAAGGAAAACGTAATATTAAATGAAGAAAGCAACAGCACTAATTGTTTTTCTCCTCCAATAAATGTACAGAGAAAAATCTCGAAATATTTTGCTTACATACTAGACAACCAATATGACACAGGAACCTCACAAAGCTAGGCTTGCATTTAACAAAGAAAGTACAAGCCACCCAAGGTTCATTACACAGGAAGCCCACAAAAATATAGGACTCCATTTGTCAAAGTAGAAAGCAATCAACCAAAGATAACTTCCACAAGAAAAACAGAAACAAATGAATATATAATTATCCACAAAACATTAAATACCTACCAACTGTCATTCTGTTCTGAGTGAGAGTTCCAGTCTTATCAGAGCAGATTGTGGATGTACTTCCAAGTGTTTCTACAGCTTCCAAGTTCTTTACAAGACAGTTCTTTGATGCCATTCGCTTGGCAGTTAGTGTCAAACAAACCTACCAGAAATTTAACAGCATATTAATAACCACTACTTAAAAATAAAATGGCGCATTGTTCTTGTCACTTGCAACCAGCTGCAAATTAATGGGGCCAACTTTAACAAAGAATTAACCATAAACAATCTAATAATCTCCTGCGGTGCTCATTAAATTTAATAATAATGATAATAATAAAACACTTATGCAGCCCTGTTTCTCTGGGATTCAAAAGCATTGTACAATATAAAATAAAAAATGAAAGAAAATATAAAATAAGGACTAAAAACGTTCATTAAAGTTTGAAATAATTCTTAAAAATTAATATGCATCTTTTTTTGATAATTTAAATGTCTCTACTGATTGACAGGTGTTAATTTTGGTTGGGAGAGTATTCCAAAGTTTTGGTCCAATAACCAAAAATGCCCTTTCTCCATAAGTTTTCAACTGAAAATGGCCCTTGTTCAATGAGCGTACGTAGTGTTCTTGTTGACTTATAAGCTTGTAACAGGTCACTCAAGTAGGTCGGCACTAGTTGGTTTAAACATTAAACAACAACAAATTTAATGCCCTCTAGATGGAGGGGCTAGTTAGAAATGCAGGGCTTATCAAAAGTATGCATGTACTAATAAAGTCAAGGCAATAGAGTTGATAGTTTTTCTCTGAAATGTGGAAAAGCTTTAAATTTAATCTTACAACTGGTTTTACAGTATTTTAATATTATACAAATCAAGAGAAGTTAATAAATTTTGAGCATCTTTTACAAAATATAAACTGTAACATAGCTTTGCAAGATGTTTTTTTCCAAATACAATTTCCTGCAAATTTCCAGAGCCTACATAAACATACTCAGAGGATCTCCAGTGGTTTCTAACTAGCTTTAAAAATTATAGGTTTTGCAGGATTTCTAGGGCTAGTACAAATTCGGTTAAGTTCTTTTTTTGCTGTAACAGATATCAACTGAATAAAAGATTCAAAATACATTTGCAATAGCTGATGGGATAAAACAAACAAGTAATTTAAATGTGAATTTATATACAAGCTATGATCAAATATCTTTAACAAAGAACAGAAATGTTCTTTAGTTGGCTTACCGTCACAGTGGCCAAAAGTCCTTCAGGAACATTAGCGACAATTATACCAATCAGGAACACTATCGATCCAAATAAACCATTCCCTTGGGCCCAGGAAATAATAAAGAAGGACACACCAAGTGTCACAGCAACACTAGTAATGATATGAATAAAATGTTCAATTTCAATAGCAATGGGTGTCTTGCCGCTACCCAGTCCACTGGCTAAATTTGCAATACGGCCCATAACAGTATTGTCACCAGTCTGAACAACAATGCCGACAGCGGTTCCCTCAACAGCATGGGTGGAGAAGAAGGCCAAATTCTTAGTTTCTATTGGATTGTCGTGGGTACATTCTGGGCTGCGACTCTGTGGTTCTGATTCACCAGTGAGAGAAGAATTATCAACCTGCAATGTTCAAAACAAAGAAAAGACAGACATTAAGTGCCAGATTTATTGAGTAAAATCACAATTCTTGCAGATTTGCAAAATTTCTTATTCCAATACTATTAACATGTGATGATAGTACTAAATAGATAAGGCTTTTGCTGCACAAGTCAAGAAAATGCTAATTTCATGTGGTTTAATTTTGTTTCACAATATGTGCAACCATCTCAAAATGTCAGGTAGAAGGTTTAAATTGTAAAGGAACTGATCAGGAACCACAGGCAATTTAAGACCTTAATTGCAGTTTATTATGTCGTCTGTTGTTGTTTGTTTTTTGTTATTGACAGAAACCATTTTGTAGCTATGCGGGACTTAAAAACAAAATTCAGGAAAAAAATTAGCAGCATTATGGGGTCCCATGGCTCACTGCAAAAATACCTCATGCTATTCCTGGTTATGTTCTTACACTGTTCTAAATATTCTTAGTGAGCAATTTCCAGCACTCATCTTTTGCAGTTATCAGGGTCCGAAATAGTAAGATAAAGTCAGTTCGTAAAAACAAATCGTGAATTTTGAGGTGCAACATGTTTCTCGCCAGTAAAAATAGGTGAACATTTCACAGGAAGTCCCTTTGTGCAAGCATGTTTGAAAACTGACAAGTAAACAAACTTGACAGGACTAGGTGGGAAAAATGGTGACCACTGACTTTTGTCCAAAATTTCGCATATATTTTGAAGGGCTTTCTGATATGTTTCTTCATTTCACATATCTTTTTAGAGAAACGAAACCTCAAAAGCAAAAACAAAAAATAAATTCATGTTATTAAAAAAATTTGATTAGCAAAAAATAAGATTTCAATTTGCACATGGCAAAACTCAGCTCAAAAATTGCAACTTGCGATCTGCTAATTCGAGTGCTGGTTATAAAGAGAAACTAGAATAGGGTTCCTGCAACCAGCAGCTCAAAAAAATTAAAACTTTTTCAGGATCCAAATTTAGAAAATTTAAGATCTACTTATTTTTCCTTAAAACCTTTAATCAGAAGTTACTATATCAGCCACATCATTAAAAACATTAAGATAACAAGTACTTCCACACATATAATAATTGCTGTTCATGAAGTTGTTTGATTGCTTTCAAATGATAACTTGAAAAAATCTATGCTTTTGTAAACATTTTTTGTTTCAGTCTTCAACCTTGACCGTGGGAAAAAAAAAATAATACTCTAAAAGTTTAAGACTTTTTGAAGACCTCAAGTACAAATTTAGGAATTATGGACTTTTTAGCCCTTTCAGCCCCAGGAAATATATCAACATCTAACTTCTCCTTACATAACTCAAACAAAATAATATAACTGGTAATAAGAAATAAGGAATTGATCAAGTGGAATAAGCAGTGGAACTTGACAAGCCAAATTCTCCCAAACTGCTTATAGAGAAAGTATGGAGCTCAGTTGGGAGAATTTACCAACACATCATTTGTCATGTTTGGGGCTTAAAGGGTTAAGGACCCACAGGAACCCTATAGAAAATGATAACATTTTACATGTAAATGCAATGAAATGTGATTCAGTCTCTGGGAAAGAGACCATCTCATATTTCATTTCTTATTTGCAATTATGGCCAAGTAGCGAACTGGTTTTGAGATCTCCTATTTAAAAGAGGTTTCAATTACTACAAATCTGAAGCACACTTTTGGTTACCTTAAATCCTGCAGATTCAATAATTCTTATATCAGCAGCAACTCTATCACCAAACTTGACAAACATCAGGTCTCCAACAACAACTTCCTCAGCATTTAAATCAATCTTTTCACCATCCCTCATCACATGAGCTTGCTGAAAGGACAAATAGCAACACAACCAGAACAAAATTATTAGAAAACTGCAGTGAGACTTAATTACACTCTGTCTGCACATACAAAAAAATACAAATTATTTTTAGAGTGGTCAATTGCAATGCACTTAGCTAGAAGCTAATTTCCAGGCATGAAACTGTTTAACACTAAACTACACAGTTAAGAAACCCAACCGGCAGGAGGCAGACCAGTTGGTTATTTACAAAGCGTGGATGGTGGAGGATTTGATTCTGGGGTTACCCAAGACAAATCCAACCAGTTGTCAGAACAGGATTTGAACCATCACAAAACCAGATTTCTCTGGTTGCTCACTGTGTTGGCTGCCTGAGGAAAATCAGAAGCTCAGAGGTGCTGCGAGGTAGCATGAATTTTCAAATTCTTTTCTGAAAAAGCAGATTATGCTGATAAATTCTCTCTCTAATTTTATCATCTATCGTGATAAACTAGAATAGGAACAACACCCAAAGATCAACTTACATCTAAAATGGATTAACCAAAATAAGGAACTCTTTAGGTTATTGACAAACAAACAAACAAACAAACAAACAAGCTCAGAGGTGCTGCTATTGGATAGCACTTTTACCTTACCCTGATTATACATATACAAAAAATTTAATACCCTTTAAAACATGCCATTTTTATTTTCAAAGTGGTTGAATTTTCATCAGTTATCATTTTGTTTTTGTAACCAGGCCTTTTAGGTTGAGGGAGGCTAGGCCTGGCTAAGGTTTAAATTAAAACTGACCAATTGTAGTTCTTCGTATATGTTTTCTTTTCTAAAACTAAAATAAATGAATTAGGATTGAGGTTATGTTAATTTATTAGAACATTTTTTCTCACATTACTATAATTTCTAAGCTACTACAAATTTGATAAGACATAAAATTAGTAAGATTAAGCTACTACAGCTGCATTTAAGTTAAGGATTCAAATGCACAAACCATAAAATTAACTTAAATATTCACTTCCACAAAGTAAAGTATGAATGAAAAAAAACATAGAATTTGCCACAAAATGGACCACTCCTGCCACACAATAGACTACTAATGCTGCGCTATTTTCAAAATTTTTATCATGAAATTCTAAAAGCCCTGTTCTAGGGACTCAGAAGGTTGTTCTCTCTTCAGAGCCTCTGATATTTTGCACAGTCAGGGAGCTCCAAAATTCAGGTATATCTGTGAAATCCCAAGAAATTGACAAAAACATGCAAAATACTGCAAAAGTTGCTAGAAATAATACCAAACACATGTTGGTACAATACATTTGAAACTTATCTTGGCTACTGATGCTGTTTACTTACCGTAAACTTGCAAATTTATCATGAAATTTTGTCACTGCCTCGAGTAAACACAACAAGATTACTAGATTATTCTTAAAATAATGTTGCAAAAAACTGGGCACTGTCCACAATGTAAAAAGGTTTGCCATTGGTGCATTGTGTAGTTCCAGAAAATATCCATACCCCCACCACGGAGGAAATT
>JAOBYJ020119227.1:0-18051 GCA_025403565.2 Palythoa heliodiscus | reverse complement strand
GGAGTCAGATAGAGATTGACAAATCTCAGCCCACGTGCGGAGCTCGGGAGTCGATCCCGGGTCGTAGAGGTGGGAAGCGCGAGTGATGACCACTACGCCAACCTGACTCCCCCTAAAAAAACCTACCCATTTAGAATTGCTTAGCTGAGGCAAATAAATTATCATTAACTTCATATTATCAGATATTGACGATGCAAACTGTCATGAAAGCCTTATACCGTTTATTTTCTCTGTTTGGCTGGGTCGTCCGTTGTTTATTCCTCGGGCAACGAGGTAAACTTTTTGGTCGTCTCGGACGACAGCTAATTTCGAGCACTGCTTTATTAATTTCTGGTGTGGCAAATACTCAATTTTCATAATCGCAGAAATTATTCAATGTGTGATACAAAGAACTTCCCTAAAAGGCCAAGAACTTACCTTGTCATCAGGGAAAAGCTGTAGTATGAAGGTTGTAACTGTTGCAGTGATACCAACAAAAAGATTGAGGACAATTAAGGACACATACGCAGTGCTGGCAATGCGGAAGTAAAAGGCGGCTGGGTACATTATGGGGGTGATGGACCACCTGTTGGGGGATACGAGACAAACCTTTATTACTTGCTATTGCCGATTACATACAGAGAACATTTCCAGCTTTCAAATCATGAATCAGTTCTTCCTCATTGCAACAAGCACTTGTGGATCATCTTTTAAAACACGATTTGGAAGTTATATTTCTGGCCACTGTAGTTTATAAGGTAGAAAAACGACTCCATGGATAAGTAACTCGCTTATTTCTTTGACATCGATCAAATAATCCAATCTTTAGTAATTTTACTAAATGTTTAGGACTCTGAATGAGAAATCTTTCAGAAAATGTGATTGGAGAATTCTCGCTTTATCTCGCTTGTCTGCACTTCCTGTACTCTAATTAAGTGTTCTAATTTCCGCGAGTTTCTGTAACAATGCTTATAGGTACCCACACTCAACTTCCACAAACGCGTGTTTGATATGAGGTGGTGGGTATTTTCACCTCATGTCCAACAAGACGTCAGTGGAATAATTATTTTATCAAATTTCGTTTGGTTCTAAACATTTAGATTCTTAGAAATTATAGCCAAAGTCTATTGAATTCTGTTTCACTTTTACAAAAAGACCAGAAAATGTTTCCAGGTCATACGGCATACGAACTGATAACCGATACCAAGTGAGCCAATCAGAACGCTTAAAAAAACGTGATATTCGAGGTTGAAGATTTAACCCTTTAAGCCCAAGGCAATTTATCAACATCTAACTTCTCCTTACATAACTCAAACAAAATAATATAACTGGTAATGAGAAATAAGGAATTGATCAAGTGGATTAAGCTGTGTAAGTTAAAAAGCCAAATTCTCCCAAACTGCTTATATAGAAAGTATGGAACTTAGTTGGGAGAATTTACCAACACGTCATTCGTGGTGCTTCGGGCTTACAGGGTTAATAGTTAGCTTTATTACATACTTACCCGTAAAGTAAAAAGAGGAATACTACTGCTGGAAAGTTTGTAGCAGATGAGTAGGCCGGGACATTGAACAGGTACAACAGAGTAATACAAGCCAGTCCAGGAATCAGGTAATTACACTGACGGGAGAAAAGGCAACAACTGAGAGATTACAAAATTGCCAATAAGCAGCAATCAGTAAAAGTAATATCTGTTCAAAATATATTGACAGTCGTGACAACAAGATTTGAAAAGACAGGAGTTTATAACACTTATGTTATTCAAAGTTTTCCACACACATAGTGATTACATTTTTTATATAAATTACATATACGTTTTTTTGTACTGAAAAAATGAAACTATCTGAACTAGTTAATAGTCTTAGAAAAGTAGGATTACGTAAGTGAGTGAGGGCACATCAACAAACTGTTTGGCTTGTCTTAACTGACAAAATATGAATTATGAAAACACTTTTTTGCTATGGGGTACTAACTGGTGGAACCAAATCTCCACTAACGATCTTTACGGAGACCTTCCCAGGATTTCAGACAAAGTTGCCTGGAGAAGACTCGAGCTTATGGGTCACTGCCAGAGGCACGACGAGCTTACCCCGCACCATCTCACCATTTCACCAACCCACAGCAAACACTGTCTAAACGTTTATGGACACTGAAAAAAGATGTCGGGGCTTGCAACACTGCTGAGCTTGCAGCCTGTATGGTAAACCGTTGAAGGTTGCGCTTCAAGGTGTGCAGTTCGGCCGAGGCCGCCCTAATAATAGTAGTACTACTACTAACACTACTCCGTATTTTGTCTTTTGCATCTCTTGAGATTCTACGAAAACGCTCTATTGGTTTAAAGCTACTTCATACTTGAAACTAGTAATATCTCCATAGCTCTACTATTCAAAAGTTAAACAAAGCAGATAAATCTTTCACCGTAAAGTTTTTAAAAGGTCTCTTTCGAGAATTATTCTGGTTTTCTTTTCCAACAAATTTTTAGATGAAGTGCGTCTTAAAAAGGTAGGAACATAGTCAATTAATCCAAACAACTTGGAATCTTTAGCTAATGAGAGGATGATTCGTAGAAAACTGAACATTGTAGGGGTTGTGCCATAACACATCATAACAATCTTTCTATGTGTCGTCAGTTGGAAGCTTCCGGTGATATATCAATTTATTGGTACACATCTCGAGTTTTGTGGTAATTTTTACAGAATTTCCTGCATTCTACAGATTAGATAACCCAAGAAAAAGTCCACACTTCATGACCAAAAGGAAAACTCCGTGAATTTGGAAAAGAACGTGGCACCCAAATTCCACACCGTTCTAGAATTTCCACGATCCACACAATTCTTGTAAGCTCGCATAAAGCATCAAACATCTCCGTCATTTTCTTCTCTAGCATTGACTTACCATATCCCATGCGTAGTTTGAAAGCCAGTAAATGACCGGATCAACTCCGCTGATGAACTGAAGATGTTTTGACTTGGAAGCTCGCTCGGTGACTAGAAACACCACGAAACTGGCAGGCACAAACGACATGGCTATGATCACAAAAATGGCAATCACGACATCTGTTCCCTGACGCCTACAAAACAAAAACAGAGTTCGCATACTTTTAAAAGTCGGAAAATCCAGGGTTTTCCAGGAGTTTTGCCTTCTTTTTCCAGGATATGGCAGGGCTTTTTGAACTGAGATAAAAATAAAAATGAACAGAATATTGCCAATTCTGATTGTCATCTGCAACAATAAATAACAAAATCGATTATTTTGCAAGATTATTTTTCAAATACAGTTTTCTGAAATCTTCCTCGGCTTCGATAACCATTTCCAGGGCTTTTCCAAGGATTTCCAGAGACTCAAAAAAATACAGGATTTTCCAGGGCCCGTAAGAACCAAGAAAGAAGAAAGAGATTAAAGTAGTTGCTTTCTCGATTCTTCCTGCCTAAGGGCCTCGGTAAACTTCAATAAGTGACCTCGCTAGCACCATAATGTACCATGATTCTTGCTGCCTAAGGGCCTCAGTAACCTTCAATAAGTGACCTCGCTAACACCATAATGTGCCATGATTCTTGCTGCCTAAGGGCCTCAGTAACCTTCAATAAGTGACCTCGCTAGCACCATAATGTGCCATGATTCTTGCTGCCTAAGGGCCTCAGAAACTTCAATAAGTGACCTCGCTAGCACCATAATGTGCCATGATTCTTGCTGCCAAAGGGCCTCAGAAACTTCAATAAGTGACCTCGCTAGCACCATAATGTGCCATGATTCTTGCTGCCTAAGGGCGTCAGTAAACTTCGATAAGTGACCTCGCTAGCCCCACAATGTGCCATGATACCCTTACAGGGTTCATAGTCTTAAAAACCCCAAAAATTCAAAGATCTGCACTCACTTTTCCCAACTATTTTTAAAGACTCTTCCAAGAATTTCTATGTTAGAATATAAGTGAATATAAATGTTAGTATTCACCTAGCAGGTGAACTTAGCACCTTTCGCGCACACTGATTGGTTCATCAAACACCGAATATCCTGCGCTATTCACCTCGGTCACAAAAGAAATAAATGGCACGCGCGTCCTTGTTTCGCCTATATTTCAAAAGACAAAATTCTCAAACTAAAGGAAAAAGGAACCCCACAAAAACACAAAATAGCTATAAATGTGGCGTTTCATTGTTCAAAATGAAGTTTTTACAAGATTTAATTCAGCAGCACAACGCTGTATTTTAGCGAAACGATTGTTCATCACATCATCCGGCAACAGAGAAAAATTATCTTTAGCTGGTTTACAAAATTTTAAGTTCATTTACAAGTTTTCAATTCACGCAAGTTTTATACTTAGATACAAAAAGAAATTTCAAGTTTTCAGCATGGTTCTAGCAGCGTAACTAAATTGTGACTACAATTGATGAAATGAAGTAAACTGAACTGAACAAGTGCGTCAAAAAAAGCTCATTACGCCAGCAAAGAAACAGAAACTCGTTTATAAAGCAATAAGTCTCTCACCTCAGTTCATGTACTATGACACAATCCTCCACACAGCAAGAACATTCTATTCTTAGCGATAGTTGTTGCCATATTGTGAATGAAACGATAAATAACATCAGAATTCTGTCCCGAGCCGATGAAATTGCTCTAACTGTTCGCAAAGTCCTGTCACATTTATTTTGAAAAACGGGTAGTAAAATAAAGTCAATGAAAACTATGACACTGACACCCAAGCAGACTATACAACAAACAACGTGGATTTACAGCTCTTTATTTTCTGACGAACATGGGTGGCAGAACCAGCAAAAAATGAAAAACACAATTCTAGTGGCAGCAAATTGTAGTTTTCTGTATCAATGATCCTTCCTAATTTAAGCGGCTCACGGTAAATGCATTGAGTTTTGAGTTTCCATTTTGCATTACTCAGGAAGAATCGTTTTTCCGATCATTTTCTTTTGATTATATATGAATTTTCATTTCCATGTGACTTTGATCTGTAAGTTACTTTTAGTCATGTGATCACGTTCCCGCGCGTGAGGTAGAGTGTGGAAGACTGGTTGTGAAACTTCATTTTGCCCAGATTTTTTTTTTTGAAATAAATAAATAAATTATATTTAAAGTGCTATTCACCTGCTAGGTTAATACTAAAACAATTATCAGGTGTCGGTGCCTAGCGGATAGATATTTACCTCGCCGCTTCGCAGCTCGGTAAATATCCATCACTAGTCACCTTCACTTCTGGGGATAATTGTTGAATATGACATGACATGACGTGTGCAAATATGGTTGGCGGAAGGTTGAGTACATCATTATCAATTTTTAAACTGAAAAGTTAAAAAAATAACCGAGTTTCGATGACATTTAAAGACGTTTATTCTGCTTTAAAGACTTTTTAAAGACCTCAAAGATCTGTTGACAATTTAGACTTTATAAAGAGTTTAAAGACCTCGCAAAAAATTCACAGATTTTTTAAGACTTAAAGACTGCTACAAGTCCTGCTTTATTACGTATCATTGGTAGCCTCGTTGGGAAACAATTGGGTGTGGGAAGGTTGACTAACATTTTGCTGAAAATTTTGTCAAAATCCTCTCCCTGGGAACAAAAAATTCAAGTAAAAACATCAAAATTGTCCAGTAAGCTTCTTAAATATTCCACAATACAGGAGTGAATAACACCTGTGTTGTGTCAAAAAGCACCCCCTTGGCATAGCTTGGTTTGTCAAATCCCCATTTCATGCCCCATCTGTGACAATGATAGATAAATTATTTGGATAATATCCACAGTCTTGATATAACATAGCGTGGTTAGCGCAGTGGTAAGATCTTTGCTTTCCAACTTCAAGGTCCCGGGTTCAAACCCCGGCTCTGTTGAGTGTTGAACATTTGTGTGACCTTTTTCTCCACCAAAGGTGACTCAGCTTTCCATCCTTACGGGGTCTGTAAAATGAGTACCAGTTTCTGCTGGGGGCTAACCTGCGACGGATTAGTGTTCCGTCCAGGCAGAGTCCACGACTCTCACCCACTTAATACTACAGAAACCGGAGATAAACACCGGCTCCAGTGGGCCACTTAGGCTCGTAAAAGGATTTAGCTCATACGACAATAACAATTGTTACGACAATAACATTTTTTAAATCTGTTGAAATGTGAAAAAATGATGTACATGTCTTTTTTGCACAAGATTAGTAATAAAAATTGCTAAAATTTGAAATTCATTTATTTTGCCAGTACTTACAGATATTCCGTGGATAATCGTGTGTTAGTTTTATTGAAAGGGTGATTATAGACCGTTATACCTAAAATTTAAAAAGTAAATATTAACAATACTTCCGAACAGCCCTGAAAAACAACAACAACAACAATAACAATAAAAATTTAATAACAGTTTTTATACTTCATATCACATCAATTTCACCTTTGCTGAATTTACCTCATTGTAAAAGATAACCAACATACCAATGAGAAAACGAAATACACAAAAAAGTTTTCTTATGAAAAGGATAGGTAGTTTCTTCATATCCATTTTTACGACAGCTCCAACAAGATAATCAACAGAGTAAAAAAGCACCACTCACCATATGCAGCAGGGTTGCCTTTGCTGTCAGGTAGGGACGCCCTCAAAATGGCGTTATTCATTACATTAAGGTAGGTTGGAATCGAGTGATATCCCTTGTTATTGTACCATGCCTGGGAAGAATATAGCACAATATCACCACTAACATTATCAACACTATCACTTCAAAATAATTGTTGTAAATCATCCACTTCTACCCCCTACCATCCTACCACCCTCTTCCCCCCTCTCCAGCCCAAAGTCATACAGCCCAGTATTAATAAAATTGAACGAGAAATAACTCACCTTTGCAGCTTCTCTTATCGCAAGCCGCCGAACTGATTTAATAGGAATATTGTCCATTTCTTGCGGTACGTATTTTCTGACGTTACCAAAAGTTAAAGCTCCATACCTGCATTATATAAAAGGGCAACGAAACTGACATATTATTGCCAAGTTAATAATTTTAAATTTAGCAACAGCTTCCTGTTCATACAAAAAATGTGTCAAAAGTAAAACATGTAGGTGCCGTAGATACATTCAAAAGAAATAAAATGCTTTCCGCCTTTGCAAGGAAGGAAGGAAAAAATTGTATGTTACCAATCTATACATTGGAATAAATCTGTGGTGTGCTTTTTTCTTTTTCCTTCATTCCTTCCAGCCCGTTACCCCATGCGCCATCCCTTTATTAACAGAACACAATGAAAAACTTGATATCTGATGGACAACATTCAAAATTTTACAGTTCCTAGTAAAACTGATGCAGGTTTACCTGTGTTGTCTATAACCATTCGTAGTATACAGTAAGTACTGGGAGATATTTCGTCCTGTAATATTTTGCAGAGTATCCTTTGTGATGGTCACAAATTCCTTGGGTTTAACACCTGCAGCTCCTTTGTCACATACGTATGACATCTTATGTGCAGAACATCTACATCCTCGCCTCGTCTCACGGTGCATTACGGATTCAGATTTGTTAGTCAAGTTGCTGTAAGCATAGTAAAGGTTTTTAGGTCTCGTTAGATAAACCTGTAAGACCTCGTCAATGGAACTGCGGCAGCTCTTATCAAACATCTGCGTCAAATGTTTCTTTGATAATCTCAAATCCGTATTCCTACCCAGCGTATCATTCACTGATCGAAGACAACAACTGGCCCCCACTCCAGAGGGGAGAGTCATGGTTTCTTCCATCCTCTTAGCCAAAGGATTGATTCCTTTAGCCTCGTTTCCGAATGGTATGTAATTAGGACGAGGAAACATTGAAGGCGAAAGTTCGAGCGGGGGCAAATCACTTGGGGGAGGTAGGGAGAGGGCCATTGTCATCGCAATTGAAATGAAAATGGCCGGAAGTAGAATCTGTGAGATGACCCCCTTGAAGTTACGGCGTGCATGGTGGAAACGTTTTATCATTAAGGCATAAAACTGCTGCCATTTCAGTGCGGCTCCAGTCAATGTGTATGACCCAACTCCCTCGTGACACCGTCTGTGTATCACACAACCTACAGAGGATAGGAAGTGAACATGTTAACTTGACAGCAGTTCGCCCTTTACCCCAATTAATTTCAGCTAACAAATCTACATCCTGTTACGAGGCTAAGTGGCCCATTGGAGCCTGTGCTTATCTCAAGTAAGGCACTGCCCCAGGACGGAACACTATCCCGTTGAGCTTAGCCCCCAGAAGAAGCTGGCGTTCGACAAAGCTAGAATTTGATCATAGGACCTTGTGGCTGGAAGGCAGAGAACGTACCACTGGGCCAACCACGCAGCATTGCCAGGTGCCCATCACTAGGGGCGTCCATATAAGCTTTGCAGGGCCCTCAAAACAGTTAGAAGACAATGAGATAGAGTCACGTTTTTTCATTGGCTGTATAAAAATATTTTTGTCTTATTTCGTGCGAATGAAAGTTAAAAGCAGCTTTGTCTACTCATGTGTTGGGGTCAAGGTGAATAAAGAGAGATGACAGCTTTCAGTAATGGGCTTCTGCCTGTAGCTGTTTTTACATTGTATCATCACTGAAACTTATGAAATTTACGAAAATAATGAAATTTACAAAAACTGTGAAATTTATGAAAATGCCAAAATTTACAAAAACTAAAGCAGAAATAGATTAGGTGTTTTCTGTAACAGTACTCTATGTCTATAAGCACTGTAATTTATTATGTTTATTACCTTCCACTCCTTCTGAATCATTATCAAGTGAAGACAGAGAGTCTCTTAGCAACCGCTCTCTGTCACCACACCGAAAGGACACGTCAGCTAGTTCAAGGCTCCCCTCAGTTTGATCTGAACGGCTTGATTGTTCACTGGTTTGGTCGTCTCCAGCAAAGTCTAGCAAGGGTGTTTCGTCCTCTGTTGGATTAAGTTCCAAGATATCGTAGCAGACCATAAACATTTTTAATATCCTTCCCTATCCTAAGTAAAGAAGACTAACTTTTTTCTTTTTATAAGTCTACGGCTAAGCTAAGCTCAATCCTTTTACGAGCCTAAGTGGCTCATTGGAGCCGGCGCTTATCTCCGGTTTCTGCATGTAGTGCTAAGCGGATGAGAGTCATTGACTCCCCCTGGACGGGACACTAATCCGTCGCAGGTTAGCCCCCAGCAAAATATGGTACTCATTTTACTGACCCCGTAAGGATGGAAAGCTGAGTCAACTTTGGCGGGAAAGAAGGTCAAACAAATGTTCAACACTCGGCAGGGCCGGGATTTGAACTAAGGACCTTGTGGTTGGAAGGCAGAGATCTTACCACTGCGCCAACCACGCCGCCGTCAATAAGTCTGTGGGTTGATTACTTATAACTTTGGTGCAAGCTTTTGGCCCTTAACGTTATTGAAAGCAACAGAATGTTAAAAGGAATGATGACTATTCAATCCATCAGTTAGTTGCTGTGTAAATATGAACTATTAAATCACTACGCCAGCAAGATTAATATCTCTAACAAAAGTTAACGACCAACTATACTATAACAAAAATGTTACGCTGATATTCTTGAGGACGTTCTACCACCATAATTACAATTTACTGGATATATCTCAAAAAAACCTTTACGCATAGGAACCTGCCTCAACACTATGATTTTTCGGATTGCTATAGTTACTTAAACACTAGCCAATTATATCGGGACTCTGTTCATAAACTTGCACAGAAACAAATTCGTTTTAACAAGTCCTGTCGGAACGGCACGGTAAGTGTTCTAATATTTTCTTGTTACACGGCTCAGAATCGTAGCAAATTATAACTCCCAAGTTATCTAACAGATTAGAGAAAGAACTCGACATTACTGACTTCTATAACGGGCCTATTTTTACATTACTGTTCCTAGAAAATACTTATATAAATAAATCGACCAATCGTTGAAATTCTGATAGGTACAGTGGCAGAACAGCCGAAGCCTTACCAGTTTTTCTAAACTCAATGTTATTTTATCAATGTATTATTCAAATTCTACCACTTGGAATGACTATGAAGAGAATATCTAGCTGTCTGCCCCTTTATAAGAAGAAGATAACTTCTGAGTCCCTAACGGACTAATGAGTACCAGCATACATGGACCGCTTTGAAGCAGGCTGCCAGGCGCCGTTATAGATGCTTCCGGTCCGCTGGCGGTAAATGATCATGTAAAGCGCCTTTGAACTCCAGAAAAAGGGGCTATATAAATGCATCACTTTACTTTGCTTTAACGGAAATCAAACAGATAACCTTCTGAGCGAAACAAGCGAAAGACAAATACATACTTCTTTCACTTTATCAACGTAATGCAGCCCAAGACAATGATAAGATGCCTCACTAAACTGTTATCAGATGCCTGTTTTAACATTCCTTACCTGAATCGTCTTGCACTGAGACGTCGGTAACCTTTAAAAACACCTAAAGGAAGACAGCTATGTCAGCAAAAGTTTTAAACAGAATTCTACAGCAATGGAATATTAAGCAAATTCTTGGTTATGAGGTAGAATAAGCAATCTTGATGTACTGAAATGCTATAACTGTTACTTCCCACTGGGGAAAACAGCACAAAACATTACATATTCCACTTAGAAATCAGTATCATGAATCGGTAGCTCACAGCATACACTCGATTTTTAGATTTTTATCTTTTACTGAATATGTAATGTTTTAGATATTCAGGTCTTTCATATTTTATAAAACAATGAAATTAATGAAACTATAGTGAGACTGTAAAATAATTTACAGTCCTGGTCGAAATTGTTCAAAAGCTGATTAGCACTAACCCAGGGTTAAATTTTTAATCCATGTTCTTGTTTCCGATCTTACTGTGACGAGATAGAGATACTCTCCTGGGTCCAGTTGTTCAAAAGCTGATTAGCACTAACCCAGGGTTACATGTTTAACCCATGTTCTTGTTTCCGATCTTACAGAAATTGATTTGAGCTGTAATTTTGGAATTAACAATTTTTTTTCCTTAAAAATCTCAATAGCAATTTATAAGAGCCATGAATCGTTCATTGAAAATGAAATAGCCGCTTGAATTTTGGCTCAACGTATGATTAAAATTAACCAAGCTTTGAACAACCCGGCCCTGGATTTTTAAATGAAAACTGAATGGACAACTAAGAATCGTTTTCGAAAGTGTTCAACGAATTACAACAGATCAGCAAATCACCTCTTCCAAGGTTGTGTGTGTGATCCCATAGCTAGCGATGCCGAGTTTTTCAAGATTCTCGTCCAGAGAGCTAAAGAATTTTTCAAAGCATCCTCTCTTAACTGAGTGTTCAGGCAACACAAAGGTCAGTTCTTGTTGTGATATTTGCTTCAGTGTCGCACCAGCGATGTGGGAAACAACAAAGCGGCGCACCAATTCTTTCTGGTTGGGAACACTTTCAAGTAGACTTGAAACTATACGAAAACATAATATTCATCAACAGCATATCATTATCATCATCATCTAAACATATTCATAAAAAACAAATAAAAAATAAGTACTAAAAGAACCAGTATTTGAAGTGAAGAATCACTAAATTAAACAACAAAGTTCAAGAACGCGACGTTCATAAAAAATGCAAAATATTAACGCAAACAAAGATGCATAAAAATTATGGGAACAAACACAACCATATATGAAATAAAAATATATCTACAAGGTAAAAATTTTTATAATAACAGCTTAAAAATCAGAACGTTTTCCATCTAGCTTGATCATCTTCATGAATTTCAAATAAGAACCAAAACATTGATTAAAGCATAGTTGTCTCAATGACGCCTACCAGGAGAAGTTCGTGAGGCTTTTATGTCTCCTCCAGGGCCAACAGTCGGTAAACTTTGAGAAGATCCTTGTGGCGATCTGTTCAGTTTCTTCACAACTGTAAGATTGTAACCTTCACCAAAATGACTTTTGAGAAACAACGGTGATCCAACACAGCGGAGTTTGCCATTTGAGATAATGGCAATTCGGTCACCAAGTATGTCTGCCTCATCCATGAAGTGAGTAGAGAGGAGAATTGTTCGGCCTAGGACAGAAAGATAAATGCACAAAACAATTATACAAAGCATTACGTTTAATTATACAAAGTATAAAGTTAAATTATACAATTTAATTATACT
Source organism: Palythoa heliodiscus (assembly GCA_025403565.2). Taxonomy (NCBI): domain Eukaryota; kingdom Metazoa; phylum Cnidaria; class Anthozoa; order Zoantharia; family Sphenopidae; genus Palythoa; species Palythoa heliodiscus. The sequence continues at coordinate 5,992 of JAOBYJ020119227.1, read as the reverse complement.
TTTATTCCTTTTATGGGGGCAGTATGGTCACAGTTTAGGCAGTTGGTAGAGAGAAGTGAAGGAGAAGTGAAAGAGGATTTGGAAAGGAAAAGGTCTGAGGACGGATGCCAAACCATGGCTCCTAACAGATGGAAGGTGTAGCTTTGGTTAGAGGACGGTTTGGCATCCGTCTGGACATATCAACTCCAAAAAAATATTCAAACATCCCTAAAAACCACTAAAACTAAATTTCTCTAAATAAACAGCTTTCGCCCCCAAGTTTTTCCCCCTCTCAAACCTCTTCGAAAAATCTCAAAATATTTATGAGTTCTTCTCATTTACCGATCTATGACCATATTGGAAACAATTTGAAGTTTCCTATTATTCACTGCAATATCAGCCAAAATGTATCCAAAATTTACAAAATTGCCCCCTTAAAGGCAGCCTCGTTGGCCTGAGTAGTGGTAAGATGCTAAGTGGTTACTCGGCCTTCCAGCTGTTCCAGTCACAAGGTCCCAGATTCAAACCTTAGCCCTGTCGACCGTTGAACATTTGTGCAACCTTCTTGTCGCCAAAGTTGACTCAGCCTTCTATTCTGAGGGTTAACCTGCGATGGATTAGTATCCCATCCAGAGGGAATCAATGACTCTCACATGCTTACTGCTACAAAACCCGTAGACAAGCGCGGGCTTCAAAAGGATTTGTTAGCTTAGTTTCAATACGAAAACAAGTCGAATTTCGAAATATCAAAAACATAAAAACTTCTCTCTTCTCACATACCAATTTCTGAGGATTTTGTTTCAAAAGTCATATTTTAACTGATCAACTCCTGATTTCTCATTGCTAAAAGTATTATTTTGTATGAGGTGTTTAAAGAGAATTAAGGTGCTGATAGATAGGAACTAAAGTGCTTAACAAGGTTCACGCTATGAGTATCCACAAAGAATATACAAAATTAATGACCCACCTTTCTTGTATCGAATAAGAAGGTCCCAAATGGCCCTTCTTGCATAAGGGTCCACTCCAGCGGTGGGCTCGTCCAGGATCACTGTTCGAGAGCCTGCCACAAAGGCCATGGCCACTGATAACTTTCGTTTCATTCCACCACTTAGAGTGTCAACTGCACACCGACGCTTGGTTGGTAAGCCAACATCTTTTACCAGTCTAACAAGTAAAAACCAAACCTGTTGCTACCATAATCACAAACTAACACCAAAAAATCAAATAAAACGACAAAAAAGGAGTTGAGGGAAACAACTTTTGGCAAAACGAAACATGAGGCGCAGATTAGAATGTGCATATTATTAAATGAAATCTAATCTATTCAGCTTAACACTTGCCTAACAGACTTAGCAAGGTCATTATCAAAACAAGTCAAAACTGACTCACTTACGTGAAAGGTCTTAAATGTTTTCGGCATTTCTGTTTTCAAAATTCAAGCCGTTAGAGGTTTGACTCTATGAATTACAGGTCGGCATTTAGAAGTTAGATGAGACAGAATAGTTTGTAGTAACCTATTTTTCCAAGGATCTGGAACATGGACTCTCGCAGATGTCAACACTGAATGGGTATGTCATTGATAGCTACATATTAAACATAACGAAGTTGTTACAACTGCTTATAGAAACCAATTTTAAAGAAAATCTATCAAAGCTTGTAACGGTGTTTTGGTAAATATTGATGACAAAGCAGCTTATCATTTGCTTTCATATTCTACAACTTGACGTTCGCTGGCTTGAAGATGAACTAAGCGACTTGTATATGTAGTTTCTCAGTAAATACGAGTTTTAGAAAACGAAAAAAAATATGCGAATAAAACCGTTAATGAGTCATACAATCTTTTACAAATTTCAGAGTTCATATTTAAAAAGGCCTCAAGGAAATAGTATTTAACATGTCAGTCTCGTATTTTCTGTTAGTAAGTCCTGTATTACTTTTTAAACTCCTGTTTTTTAAAAAAAGCCTTAAGGAAAGAGCGCTCAGTATATCGGTCTCACAGCTAATCTTTTAAAAAACTAAAAACCTTTTTTTAACACCCAGAGCTGCTGTTCTTAGAGTTCATTTGAAGACTGGAGAATGCATATATATACGTTTTTAAATTCTAAAAACTGTTACAAAACATTCGTCCATACAAACCGAATTCTTCTATACTGATGACTTACTGGTCCATTTCCTGCTGTACTTTGTGAACTGGCATTCCTTTCAGGCGTGCATAAAACCATAAGTGCTCATCCACAGTTAGTCTGAACAGCAAAATAACACAATTTAACACAACGAAACGTCTGTGAGCAATCATCAACGTTTATCAAGGCTTCTACCACAAACAGAAACTAAGAAAGTCACTCGATTGATGAATTACTGTTAGAGCAAATAGTTTATCTTACCTATCAAAGAGCACATTGTGTTGAGGACACATTCCCAGACTTGTTCTTATCTGATCCATATCCATACGAATGTCGTTGCCGTAGATGAAGGCTGTGCCAGACGTCGGAGGAAACAATCCTGTTAGTATGGACATCGTGGTAGTCTTACCAGCGCCATTGTGGCCTAGGAAGGATGTTATCTGACCTTCATATAGATTCAGGGTCAGGCCATCCACTGCAAGCTTGTCTCCATTCTTGTAACGCTAGAAAGAGAAGAAACACACGTTCAAAACCAATTTGGCACACATGGATCTAAGCTATTGCTGAACGCATCATAATGGTTGGCAATGGACGTTGCTGAATACAGAATTGTCCCAATGAAACCAACATCGTGCAACGACCATTTTAAACAGTTCCAACACGTTGCATCTAACAGTTTACTGTGGTGTTGCACCAAATAAAGAGATTTATTGAAAGATAATGAATAATGCACAGGCAACAAACAATCTCTACAGCTTAAATTTGTAGTCGTCACATAACTATGATGATTATATGACATCACCAGCACACTACAGAGACCATGGAGTAATATTTTATTACATCAACAAAGCGAAAGAGTGTATTACCATGCAAAAACCCAAACACAGAGAAGTAGGTTGAAAACAAGAGGTGCTGCTGAGTTTTTAACCAACTCTGTGGCGCCTGAATACTTGATGAAGCACTCCTTCGAGCTGTTGATAAGGCAGGGCTCCAAAACACCCCGTCTGGTCGTCCGGGACAAGTAGATTTTGAGCCCAGGTAAGTAACTTTTCACGGTCACTTGCCCGACAGGCAAGCGCTCAGCCAAAATCCTTTGCCAACAAAATGGTGACGTCAGTTTTAGTAATGACATTTCAAACTGTGAAAAATGTCTATCGTTTTTTGCCATGCAATCACTTAAAACAGTTTTTCAATTGAAAGGTGAAAACCAGTTACCTATTAGCGGATTTTTTATGCATTTTCGCAAGGTTCAATGTTATTTTAGAAAAATGTTGAACAGAAGGAAAGAAATTTATCAACAAAACGCACTTTTCGTGAGAGTCTCGATCGTGAATCATCAATAACGTTAACCATGAATTTTTTAAATGCGGGCAAATGGGAAATTGGCTCGGGCAAGTAGACTTTGAGACTTGTTTGCCCAAAGGGTGAGTTGGAATTCAAGTTTTTGTCGAGCCCTGTTAAAGGCCTCTCAAGCTAATTCCTAATGTTCGGAAAATTCAAAGAAAAATTATAATCCTGAAAAGAAAAATTATTATGTTAATTAAGATTGACGCAGAAGTGTCTTCCTTTGCTTTAGGTTTATAAATTGATGAGATTACGAAGATTATGTGATATTACCAACACATAAGGAAAAATCAACTGTGCGCTCAAATGCACGGATAAAACGAACAATTTTCAAAACTCGCCCTAGGAAATTCCTATCTATTTGCTTTATTGGCTATTTTTATACTAGAGACGTGAAAGTCGTCTGGACGCATTTAACGTCTGAGACGTCAAAGTTGTCTGGTGTAAAAACGGGACGCATAAAAGTAGACGGCTTTATTGAAATACAATGAATTTTTCTGAAAAAAGACTGGGCTTTATTCTCGAAAGACACTGGACACGAGATATAAAAGGCTAAAGCAGCGCCAGAAACTAAATTTCAGCCCACGAATTTAAAAAGGCTGATACGAACAAACTGTTGAAACACTCAGACATGGCAGCATTACAACTTTTTTAGTCTATTTATCATCTTAGACAGGAAAGACATGAAATGGAATTACGAATGTTTTTAGCGCAGAAAAATGCATTGAGAAAGCGATGTCCTCTGGCGATAAACGAGGAGGACCTAGGTGCAGCCGGAGCACTTGGCTTATGTGTTGTTGGAAGCAAGAGGCCAAGAAAGGAAAGAAGTTATGGCGTCCCGTTTTCATGCTAGACGCATTTAACGTCTTGGACGTTAAAGTTGTCTCTCAAGTGCGTCTTCCAGACGCACTTAACAAAAGACAATAAAGTCGTCAGACGTTAAATGCGTCTGTCTTATTTTCCGTTCTTATCCTAGACATTAAAGTCGTCTGAAGACGACTTTAACGTCTCAGACGACTTTCACGTCCCCAGCATAAAAACCGTCATTTAGGTTTATTTATACCTTCACCAAATTTTCCACAGTTACCCCCAGAGGGAGGTGGATAGGTTCTCTTTCATATGCCAGCAATCCGGGAATTCTAGTGTCGCCTTCAAGCTCATCTGAAGTCATCAGCTGATACTCTTTACTCCGCAGCCGAGGGCAAGACTTATTGTTGTGGCCGAACCAGTACGTCATTTGTAATGGAAAGTACCAAGGTCTGGGAAGGCCGTAGGAGCCTGGGTGAACGGCCTCGATGTACCACACAAGAATGACGTAAATAATGGTATCAATCACCATCATAACACACGTCTTTAACAGGCTAAACTCATCTCCCTCCACCTAAAAATAAATTGTAACAGTTTAGTTTCATTATACATCTTGCAAGCGTTCTTAAGATAACTACCGAGGAATTTCTCTCTTATTGAAAATACGAAAGATTCTCTCAAGACTCTCAAGCGTTCTCTCACAACACTCAAACGAATTCAGATTATCTATGATCCACTCCCTGTCATGTCATCATCATCATCATCATCATCATCATCATCATCATCATCATCATCATTACCATCCATTATATTTACAGATCATTTTACCACAAATCCCCTTCCAGCATTTCCTATGGCCAACTACCATTAATTATCACCTTAAATCACTTCCTTATAACGGGTGGATGTTTAAAACATCTGACATTTCATTAATGACCTACCCTTGTCCACTAGACTTTGCTAAATAACACCATCACTCACTGAACTTCACCAACATTCCCCACAATTCATTAATCTCCATCACCATTCACAATCATTTACTAAATTTCGCCATAATTTACGCTCATCCACTGTCATTTAACCTCATTCAATATCAGATGCTAAACTTCATCATCATTTATCATCATCCACATCGTTCACTAAGCTTCACCACTTGTTACCCACATCTACCCTCATTTACCCTCATTCACTAAACGTCACCACTTGTTACCCACATCTATTTTCAACTGCCCTCATTTACCCTCATTTTCCATCATTTTCTAAGCTTCACCATCTGATATCCACATCTACCATTAATTGTAGTAATTTACCCTCATTCATCATCATTCACTAAACCTCACCATCTGTTAGCACATCTACCATCAACTGCCCTCATTTTCCACCACCATTTTCCATCATAAGTTTCACAATCTGTTGCCACATCTACCATCAATTGCCCTCATTTTCCATCATTCTATAAGTTTCACCATCTGTTACCACATCCACCATCAATTGCCCTCATTTTCCATCATTCTATAAGTTTCACCATCTGTTACCACATCCAACATCAATTGCCCTCATTTTCCATCATTCTATAAGTTTCACCATCTGTTACCACTTCTACCATCAATTGCCCTCATTTTCCATCATTCTATAAGTTTCACCATCTGTTACCACATCCAACATCAATTGCCCTCATTTTCCATCATTCTATAAGTTTCACCATCTGTTACCACTTCTACCATCAATTGCCCTCATTT